>OOFC01013653.1:17967-40033 GCA_900323345.1 Pseudochromis fuscus | reverse complement strand
TTTTTTTTTTTTTTTTTTTTTTTTTTTTTTTTTTTAATTAAATTATTTTTACTTTATTTCAAGATAACGCTGCAGTCTTGATCTTTTACAAACTGAAACTTAAGTCTGAGTCAGGGCTGAGACCTGGACCGAGGCCAGATCACACACTGCAGCATCCCGCATACTTTACATGATCTTATGTAATAGCTACCACGTGGTTTGTTATTCTGTAACACACTCATACAATAAAACAGCACACAATGAATGCAACATGAAAAAAAACCCTCTGTTGAGACAGTTAAAAAGTTTTCAGCTCACTAGTTATAAACCATGGTCAGTGTTTCCAACAGTGAAGCTGTGGTTAGAGCCTCCACAGAAGATTATTATTATTATATTATTATGTGTATAGATACATAAATGTAACACAACAGAATCAGTATAATGTCCAAAATAAGAATAAAGACAGAAATATGTTTCTGCCACATCAGAAAAACAGCAAGAAATAACAGCAAGAAGAAGAAGAAGAAGCAGAAAAAGAAGTAGAAGAAGAAGAACACATGAAATGTCACACAGTAGCTACGTTACAATCAGAAAATAAAGAAATGAAATAAATGTAAAAATTAAAATACACTAAATAAAATAAAACAGCAATACTGCTACTCCTACACAGAGAATAAAATCTAATTGTCTGAATGTGTTCAAAACTAGAATAAGAAAAACAAAGTTTAAAAGAAGTGCACAGTGCAAAGCAAAGAGCTGTGCAGTGAGTTCAAGGATAAGGTGCAAACACAGACTGAGATAAAATATATGTTTTGTACAGTTTATGGTTATAAAGGTGTGTGTTCGGCTTTCATCTGAATATATGAACTTTCCTCCCTGATGCAGCGTGTCCCAAAACTTTTGGTCGTCGTTGACAAAGGCTGCAGCCCCAGTTTTCTTTCTTCTAATGCTGTAACCTCCAGTAATCCAACAGCTGTGCCTGTATAATATTATTATTAACTGTACATTATTCATAATTAATGTGCATTTATGCTATTGTTACAAAATGTTATTACTAGTAACAGTTGAATCCAAGATAAAGTTGTTTTTCTCTTCACGGGGACTCACATCTCCATCTCGTGAAGGTAAAGTTTTGTCTCTTCCACTTTTCTACACGATGTCCTGAAGTGTTTGGATTAGAAATGAAGTGTGAGTGCTTTAAAGGCAGCTTCTGGGATTTCTGGAAAATTTATTTACCTCTGGCTATTTTACTATGGTCAAAATGTATATTTTTTTAGATCTTTTTAAAAAGTTGAATTGGGTAAAATATGTGTAGTTTCAGTGCTCTCCACTAACTTAAAAAAAAACACTCAAATATGTCTTAATACGCAGCTTACATTTGACCCTTAGTAATCCTAACAATCAAGCCAAATTAACCTGCTTTTCCTGTAACTATCCAAATCCTAAATCAATAAGTCACCATCACTCAGCTGACTCAGGATCTGAGGCTTCATAGCAGCAGGTCTCTCAGTACCAGTGCTGAGTATGGAGGCGTGTGATTCCAGAAGCTCCACCTCCTGGATGCAGGATGCAGCTGCAGCGTCGAGGGGCTGGTGGTCATGAATGCACCAGGAAGGAAGGAGTATCACAGAGAGGACACAGTGATGAACTTTAATATCCACCAGAACTCGCCTGCTGCTGACTGATTAACATGTTGAACTCCTGAACTAGTGTCAGACAAGAGCAGATCACGTAGCAGCAACAATCACAGCATCATCTCTTGGAGGAGCACAGGAAAAAAGATGGAAATATGACCACCACAGGTTTTTAAGTGAGCTTCAAATCGGCTTTGATGTGGGTAAATAAATAAACAACTTTCAGAAATACTCCACCCTGAAACATTGACCTCTTCCTCCCCAGAGGTCCCTGGACCAGGATCATTTCTGCTGCATCATGGTGACTGTAGTCACTCTGTGGGTTCTCCTCAGCACAGACCCTCGCTCAGTCCAAAGTTCGTTTACTCGTTTATTTACAATAGGTACACAATGTACTTGTGCAGGGTTCCCTCTCGGCTCGTCTGCCGCTGGCTCTGCTCCATCCACACCGGTTCAGTCCGTTCTGTGCCCAGATTCAGTCTGTCCCTCAGAAAGGTGTCGTGGTTTACTGCCTGTCAGGTGTGTTAATCACCACACCTGGCCCTGCTCCCTGAGCCCGTCTGCTCCACCTCTCCCCCTGCAGCTGAACCAGCAACCACACACCCCCACAATCATATTTCAATGAGATGAGAGCTTCAATAACATCAGTGTCTCCTGACTCATATTTATTCTCTACTCTACAGTTTGATGTGGTGGAAGAAATTAAGAGTTTTTTAAATTTCACTGGTGAGAAGGAGGATCCGTCTTATCGTATTTCAAAACTCTCCAAGTGTTTCAGAAGCTCAGGTTGTTCATTGTGGCCTCAGTTGTGCAGCTTTCACTGACTAAACTTGGGAATATTTTTGAGGTAAAAATGTAAAAACACAACAGCAAGTTTACGTCGGTAACTGAAGCTAATAGTTTTTTAAATGATGATCATACGTATGGACTGATCAGTGACATCTGGACACTCTACATATTCAACATATTTCGATTCCTGAAGACCCATTACTGCTGGAGACATTTAAAAACAGCTTGTTTGCACAGACTGTAGAGCACAGTGTCTCTGAGGTGCTGCTGTGCATCTTCTACTGACTCTGAGCTTCTTGTTATTTAAACTCTCATCACAATCCAAATACACAGGATCTTTTTTCTTCAATCCGTATGGCAAATATTAGGACTTCAAATAACTCAAAACAGTAGTAGTTATAGTGTATATGTCTGCATATAATGTCCAAATGTAGATGATTACAGTGACTGCAGCACAGTTCTTGTCTCTGTCCATCCAGCTGTGATATGTTTCTAATGTTGTTTCGTTTTCTTCCCGTAGTTTAATAATTGCTCCTGTGTCATTTATGTCTAAGGTGAAGAACCCTCACACTGTTACTGCTTTGATGCAAACTTTACTTCATTATTTTCTCTTGTTAGTGTGAGACGCAGCAGGTTCCAGTTTCATGAGAATCCACCATATGAAAGTAAAAAGTGCCATCAGGTTGAACCATGTTGATACTTTAATAAAGAGCAGCGTGTGACGCCCGTTATGCAGTCAAAGCTGTAATTTGGCAGAAGGATTTACTGATCATATTTTCCCCAAACCATTTGGGTTAACAGCAGGCTGCTGTGATTTGTTGGCAAGCTGCAGGTTCTCCCATCCATCCAGGTATCAGCAGCGTCTCCTCTCATTGTTTTCACAGATCTCACACAGACAGCTCTGCTACGGGTCACAACACCGAGCTGCATGATCGCTGCTCTGTGACTATTTAGCCTCTGCACAATAAACTAATATTGTTATGCAGATTATGCTAATAAAAACAGTTCATCAGTGCACAGGAAATAAATGAGGCTCATGACAGTGAAAAATGTTTTATTATTTAAACAGCAGTCAGAGTCAGTTCACTGCTGTGTGTGACACATGTCTAATTGCAAGTGAAAAACAGCTAATGACACTCGTTGAATCAATCAGCCCCAAAACTGTATCAGTTATTGAAGGTAATACAAATATGAAAACAGAGCCGAGGCTGTATAAATAAATCACTGTGTCATTTTCATCAGTTTAACATACAATCAGTTTGTTTTCCTATGATGACATGTCCCATTTTAATGCCAGGATTCACTCACACTCACACAGACAGACAGACAGACAGACAGACAGACAGTCAGTCAGTCAGACAGACAGACAGACAGACAGAGAGTCAGACAGACAGACAGACAGACAGACACACAGTCAGTCAGACAGACAGACACACACACAGACACACAGTCAGACAGACAGACAGACAGACAGACAGACAGACAGACAGACAGACAGACACGGTTCTGTACCTGTAACGTTGCTGCTACAGTGATGTCATTATCATATGTGTCCAGCAGATGGCAACATTGGCTTCTGTAGGACACACTTGCTCTAATTGAACTAAATATTGCAACTTTCTCCACTGTTGAATATACTTGTTGTTAATCATTATACTTGGCTTGGTATTTAAAACCCTGAGAGTAGGATAAGCAAAATCACACTGTTCCAGCCTGAGGGTCTGGACTAAGGTCTTTGGCCACACTGTCAAATTAAACTGTGTCAGAAGTGGATCCTCTGCTCCAGACCCTCTCCCCCTTGTACCTTTATTATGTCTTACTGTGCTGATTATTGTTTCATTCCCTGTGAGCAGCAAAGTCAAGCTGTCAGGTGTGTTGCAGGTTATTCTTTCAGCAATAGAAATCCAGCCCATGCTTATGCTGATGCTGGGAGGATGTGGTGGTCTCATCTGGAGCTGGAGCAGGCCGGTCAGGAGAGGCACTACGGTCCCAGTCCTGGTGGCGGTCCCCGGTTAGTTTGGAGTCCAGAAGAGTTTCCCTCATGCGCTGGTTCTCCCTTGTTGCTGCCTGCCACACCACCTCCAGCTCCTCCTCTATTTCCCTGGAGGTGAGAAGAGACAAAGTCATTATTTTTAAATTTGATTGTTACTGTTGCCAGAGTAACAAAAAAGGGAAAAATAACAATGTGCTGATTGATAAACTGAATTGAACTCAGTTATTACCAGAGCAACAAATTGAAGAATGAAGACAGAATGTGTCCAGGAAGGTAAAGTAAGTAAGTGTATAACAGGAAGAGAAGAAGGTTGAACAAGAGATGAAGCTCAATCATGCATCACTGTGGAAACAATAAGTGATCACAGGAGGATGTATCTGTTCAGACTTTCTCATGCGAAAATACTCAGACATCTGCAGTCATCATTAATGGATGATTAATCTGACTTGAAGCCAGTGTTGGAGTACGTGCTGATTTCTGCCGCTGTCATCCAGGCTGCAGGAGACAGCGGCGACATCCTGACGGCAGCGGATCTCCATTTCAAATATCCTATCCACACTGTGCGAAGCAAAAGAACCTGAGGACTGCTTCAGCCGTACTCATCCCAATCCGGGCTGCTGGGAATACAACTGCATGCATCATCTCCTTTCCCAATTATTTCTAAAGCTAATGCCTGAAGCTTTGTGTTTGGTGACTGAAACAGAGAGAGAAATGTGACACCAGGCAGAACTGCTTTGTTCACATTTGGTTGTTTCATGCGATCGGATCACAAGTGTTAGCATGCGTCTGTAAGAAGGTCCTGCTGACCACTTGTGTTTAAATGTCACTACGGCAACAGGAAACAAGGCTAGCTAAAAGAGAGGAGGAGGTAAATGATTGATGAACTATTGCACGGGTTGTTCACACTGTTGCAAATGAGCACAGATGAAGAAGATGAAAGAAGAGAAGCAGCAGCATTTTCTGTTGCGTCCTTATCCAAAAACCATCAAGATGTGACGTCAAATATGACACTGGTGACACTGGTGCACACAGATCATTTAACCTCTAAGTTTGAGTGATCAGATCTCAATGTGTTTTGGTGGCTGTTCACACTTGTACACACCTGTTGACACATCTTAGACATAGGAGATGAGTCACATGGAGGACAGTGCAGTGAGGGTCAATGACATAGACGCCTAATAACAGGAAGGTCGGACTGAAACGTTGGAAATTGTGTGGATTAAATATTAGAAATACCCCCAAACACCATCAACTGCAGCCTCCAGAAAGGACACAAACAGCTCGGAGAATCTGAACCTCGTAACCTTCATGGAGGTTCGAGGGATTTGCTGTAAAACAGATTTCCTAATTTCTTCATCTGTTTATGTTTGTGTGTGAGCGTTTCAGCGAAAAGGTCAAAGCCAGCGTCAGATCAGCAAACGTGTTTCACATTCAGCTGGAATATAAACTGTAACGTGAGGAATAAACCAGATGTCCTGTATATGTGGCGTGTGCTCATCACTGACATGGTAGATCTCACAAAGCATCTGGAAACTCTGATTAACCAGTAGTTAGCATGTTTCTGTTGCAGAGTTAAAATAAAATATGAAGCTTTTTTCTTTATAAATTACTGATTACTTAAATCCCACATGCCACAGCACTGCCCTCCATGTCAGAAAGGTCGTTTCAGCCAAAGCACGAGAGGACTTCCTGATCAAATAAACTCACCAGGCACAATGCAGGAGAAATAAAGCAGCAGTCACTGTTCATTATGTGGGAATGAAGCTCTGACATTGAAGCGTTTACATATTCAGTCTCAAATAAAACCAGGGATGAGTCTATTGTGTGAGGTCACACAGAATGGTTACAAATGAGCCACAAATGCAAATGTGGTCTGGTCAATAAATGTTTCATCTGTTTTGTTTCCTCTGCTTTGAGGCTTCATGTGTTAAAATCTTCACCTGTCAGAGTGTGATTGGTCTCAGTCCAAAATGTGTCCTTGATATTTCTCTAGATGACATTAGGACAATCTGATTAACACTTAAGGGCAACATATTTCAAAGGCCAAAAACACAAGTTTCACTGTAAAGTCCACTATTGAAATGTATTTTCCTTTGGTTTAACCACAGACTGTATCTAGAATTGGGCGGGGCTCGAAAATGAAGCCAATGGGGAAGTGCAAAAAAAGTGCAATACTCCCAACAGCCACTAGATGCTGACTCCAGAAAACTCAAAAATTGTAATTTTCAATCCTGAAACACTCCGTCAGTACATCTTCCCACAAGTCATTGTGATGTCATTAGATAAGGTCATTTCATCATGAAGGAGACATTAGGCTGAGAGAAGAGGAAGATTTAGGGGCGGGGTTAGTTTGATTGATAGGTCAACATGGTGATATTCAAATGTGATGATTCTTTTCTCTCCACACGCACGCACGCACACACGCACACACACACACACACACACACACACACAGTGGAGCAGTGTGTATTTAATTAACGTTTCATGCTGGTTATGATCCACA
The DNA here is from genome assembly GCA_900323345.1 of Pseudochromis fuscus. Lineage (NCBI taxonomy): Eukaryota > Metazoa > Chordata > Actinopteri > Pseudochromidae > Pseudochromis > Pseudochromis fuscus. The sequence continues at coordinate 33,135 of OOFC01013653.1, read as the reverse complement.
TCATTATATTAGACTTGCTGGATGTTTTTTCTTTTAGAGCGACAAGTAGCCGACATGCTACATGCACTTTGGATGAAACAACTAACAACCCACTATTTTACGCACAGAGGGAAAGTGAGAGACACTGGTAACAGCTCCAAGGAGACAGCCTGCAATTACCTGTGTGTGCTGTCACTGTTATAATGGAGGATGCATTAAAGCTTTTATTTCATACGCTGTCAACACGTCACTTCACACGTCAGCAGCTGCCCTGTCTGGACCCAGTTAGCAGCTTATTATACTGGAGGAAACCTCAGAGTAATTGATGCCAAATGCCAAAGACACACTCTGTGTATTTAAAATGAAGTAACACGCTGTAGATCAATGTCTTACAAGAAGGTTACAGAGTAATGTGCGCGCAGCCTCCTGGTCTGAGGAGGATGACTGAAATGTACCTTTACTAATAAGGCTGTGTAGATACATGAGAGCTCCCCGGGCAGTGAAGGGATAAGGGCTGAAAATATAGTTTTGTATAAGCTGATTTTCTGTACTCAAGCAGTAAAACACTGAATAAGATTAGGAGTTTATAGCCAGGCTGCAGGTCTGTGAGGCTAACATGCTGATCTTTTATGTTTTCTATTGTCAGTGATGCTAACAGTCACTACTTGGTTCAACAGAGGATGATGGGAAATGTATTATTTTTTTGTTTAAATATCATTAGCTGTTGTATAGCAGCACAGCTCTAGGGATGGTTGAATAATTATTGACTGATTTGTCATTGTCTCAGGTGTTTATGTTTCCCAAATCCTAATGGCTCTGACAATCCCAAGACTTTATATCAGCAGGACAAAATGTGTAGTTCTCCAGTAGCTCTGTCTACAAGGTCAATAAGTGTGAGTGTGTATTTGTGATTACCAGACAGTGGCTCTTTTATAAGTTTCTTGATGCCACCATGAGGTTTGCAGTGAAATGTCTCTGAACTAAAATTCCTACTCACATTAAGGTTCTTCTCAGAATATATTCAAATAACACTGATAACTTTCTTTCCAAATACGTGCAGCAGTGTGTGTTCAGTGCTGAGTAGAAGGGTTAGTATGCTAACACACTACACTCACACTGTGAACATAATTATTGATGTTTTTCCCTGTTGCCGTTATGGCCTGCTGAAATTAGCATTTAGCTCAAAGCACCGCTGCCACTATAAGTACAGCCTCACAGCTTGATTTTCAGTCTTATTACATATTAATTTAATCTGTACCACTATGGTTTAAAAGTTTAACTCTATCTGTATTTACCTGGATAAAACAGCTGTTTGAGAAAGACTGTGTAAGATTGTGAAATACTTTGTTGTGACTTGAAGATTTATTTCCCTAAAGAGCTCATCCTGAATTCACTGAGGTCCTGTGAGATCACAAGTTTATGTTGAGACTCAACTGGAGCAAAAAAGAGAAAAAGACTAATGTACTTATTCTTAATTAATGATGTTGTTTTGAGTAATTGACTTGGACTAAAAACACAATGTCCCTTGTCTTCCTTGAGTAAATACCCTCACAAACTGTCTGCTAATTACATCCAACCTAAACAGGTACCATGGCAACCACTTCAACCATCGCTTCCAATGAAGCTACTCACACAGAATACAATGATGAACCTTGATGCTACCAGAGATGGAAAATTCAGCAGGAGTGTGTGTGTGTTTGTGTGTGTGTGTGTGTGTGTTGCTGGGATAGCTGTGCTGTCCGCTCGGCCACACAGATGCAGTCTGACCTTCTGTCTAGAGAAAGGCTCAGCTGCAGTTCTGCTGTCCTGATACACCTCCATTACTTCAGGAAGCTGCAGCCATCCCAGGATTGTGTCTGTGGCTCTGCAGCAGAGCAGCTCCCTCCTCCACTCCTGCTCTGTCAGTTCAGACACCAGCATCATTCTGAGTTATTTTGAGCAGTGGGGTACATAAGATACTGGAAGTTTGGCTGCAGGACAGCTACAGGGAGCAACACTAGCATTACACTATCAGTCCTTAATTATTAGTCTTTGTCCTGAAGTTTTATAACTCAAGGGATGTGTGTGTCACTGCAGTGCATTTCTGATGCTGGTAAGTACTCACTTCACTTTCAGTGAGAATACTTGTTCTAAATTTATTCTTCACAGGCTGTATAAAGGTTTTGTTCCTGATCTGCATGGTGCATACCTTTGTAACACAAGCAGGAAATGGCATCTTGGTCTTGTTTCTACAAAAAGATGACGGATAATGAATGTGAGTCAAGTACTGTGTGTCAGTGCCACTCAACACACAATATGTTTGAAAATAAAAATAAATGCTAAAGCCAGAGGCTGGAAAAAACACAGAGCTGCTTTTACAAAGGCTGCCATATACCCACCAGCAATCACTGCCCAATTCTTATTTGTACAGACTAGTTATTATGACGGCCTTGGTCACTACCTGACCCTCACAAGGAATAAGACTCGGCAAGCAACTGAAGAGGAACAGAGACTCAGCCACAGTCCTCTCTGGTCTTTTCTGCTCTGCAGGAACACACAGACCCACAGATTCCCTCTTCAACTTGATGGGAAAACCAGGGATAATTAAGTCCTACTAAAATGTGTTTATCTGCATTCTTGAGCTTCAGCATTAATTATACATAAGGTTCCAAGCCGTGTACACCATTAACATAAACTAATGTCAGCAGTTTACACAGCTAATTTTCCTGTGTGTGAAACAGGAGAGATTAAGGCTGCAGCAGCCGTAAACTCCAGCAGCTCTGACAGGAGCAAAACTGAAGTTAGATCAGTTTTTCAGCTGCATCAGTGTTTTACTAAAACAAACTTACTCTGTACAGATCACTTCAATCAATCACAGCATCACATACAAAACCCATTCTTTTAATTCACTGTAAACTAAACCTAAAACTCATCTTATCAATCACATCAAAGTCCAGCATTTCTCCCCCCAAAACTCTGCAAACACACATATTTTAAGCAAATTCAAAACATACTGAGAACAAATTATGTTTAGCCAGCAGGCTGTTGAAGGAAATCAAATGAAAGTGGAACAATTTGTCAGAAGGAAAATACATGAAGATTGCTCTTTGTTTATATACAGCAGGGACCTCTATGTTTAGATGTTTGACAGGACCACATTCAGAGGAGGAAAAAGTGATGCGAACGCTCAATCCCCTCCTGAGCTCCTGGAAGTCTCAGGCAGTGCAGCTTCCCTGGAGGCTACGCAGAACTCAGCAGGCAGGCGGCAATCACAACCTATCAGCATCTCTGCTGCTGTGGCATGGGCAGAATACAAAGCAGTGGATCAGAGAGAAAGGAGGACGAGGCAGAGAGGTGAGAAGTTTGTCTTCAGCCCAGTGGATCACTGCTTAATTTAGCTCTCAATGCCACAGCTGAGAAAAATGTAAATCAGGTTTCTCAAAACCACAAGTTGGATAAATAAAGTAGTCGACTGTTGTTAGCAACATGTTGAAGTTGGTCATGTGTTTATCCACATGCATCGTGATTAACCAACAAACCTGATCAGTGCAGCTTCACAAAGGCAGCCTTGCAGCGGTTTGCGGTAAAGCCACGAGGTTAGTGATGTGTGTGGTAATGTGTGTGATTTGTCATTAAGATGCCCTCAGGGCAGAGCAGGACGGGATCCTCTAACAATCTGATTAGCTTGCTTTCATTTGATAGCAGCAGGCAGCAGGCCCAGAGACCGAGCTAAAAACAGACTAACGGGGGAATAAAGGGGAAGCGCTAGATTGTTTCAGGAGCATCAAACTACCAGTGTGGGTGTTTGGAGGGTGTCACACTGTAGCAGGCTGAGATAATGGCATCAACTACTACCTGAAAAGAAGAAAGAATATATCTGTAGGTGTGCAACAAAGGTTCATTTTACACAGAGCATGCAGTATATGTTTACATGTTTCTGAGCTGAGTGAGAGTCATGTGATCTCCTGCACCCATGGCTTGTTAACAATAATACCAGCACCTATATGCACAAAATAAAACTGTGCTACTGACTGATTTACAGCACTAAAGAGGGTAGTGTCTTATTTTTGAAAAAAAGTGAAAACTAAATTGACTGATTGTTTGGTGACTTAGTAATCAGCTGCTGTAATCAGCAGAGCCTTTGAACTGGGAACAGCTGCTGATGAAAGGAGTGAGAGTGAACTAACACCATACACTGGTATATTATTATTATTATTATTATTATTATTATTATTATTATATTTTTATTGTTCTGATAATGGAAACCACGATGGTTTGGTGCATCATGTGGAGCACAGGGTGGACTACTCAAAACCCACTTCCCAAGTGGTTATTCTTCTGATCTGCCCTTGTTGTTGCTGCTGGCTTTTTATACAAAGATGACACACACACACACACACACACACACACACAGAGGACAGAGTGTGACTCCTGAGGCTACAGCTGACAAATGGACTATCCCTTGGGTTGATGACGACCGTGTTTGTTATTCATACGTGCTATAAAATGCACCAGAGACAGAACTGGCAGTTTATCAAACACCTGTTGAACAAACACACCTTCAAAAATAGAAAAAAAATGTATTAACTGTTCTTGTTACAGGCCTAGAAATCCCACGTTAGTGCATCTCTCAACCAAGACTTTCAGGCTGTTCAACCAACATAACACGTTAAAACACTGGATTATCGCCTTTGGGCTTCAACAACTTCTATTACATATAGAAACTAGGAAGCACTCAGAGATATCTCAGGTCGGAGATGTTATCATCCTGCATGCGTAAGTAAATTTTCAAACAAAATGAAGATTTAACTAAGTTGTGAAGAAGCTGAAACATTTCACTGTTTTCAACCTACGACTTCCTTCTTCTTCAGGTAGTGGCGATTTACTGCCCCCTGCTGGTTCTCTGTCACATTGCCAAAACATTTGTCCATCAGTGAGATTCTGGATAAGATGAGATCCTGGATTTTCTTTGGACAGACAAACATGGGAGAAAACATAACCTCCTTACTGGAGTTAATAAGTATAACACTTCATAACAGGGATGAAGTTGGTTGCTAAGGACAGAGTAAAGTATGTACTGGACATATTTTGCATTGATACTCTCTTTTGGACAAACTATTTAGCTGCACTGTTCCTAAATCCCCACAAAGAAAATCTCTCACAATCAACCTGTGGGTCTGATTATCCAATTTTACTGTATTTTAGATTTCAGTGTCCACCCGAGACATGTGGACAATGAAATAGGAAAATACAGTAAAATTGGACAATCAGACCCACAGGTTGATTTATTTGATGGTCTTTAAAAAGATTAAAACCGGTCAGTTTGTCTAGACATGTCTTTCTGTTTGTAGTCAGTAATTTTCTTTGTTGATGCTTCATGCTCACCTGCACACACACTGCTGGCCTCACTCCTTTTTATGGACCTACACCCCCATCGCCTCTTTCTTTCTCCTCCTCCGCTGCTCATTCATACATTCTCTCCCTATCCGCCTCCTTTCTCCTGCCTGCCTGCTTCTTACCGTTCCCCCTCCTCTCTCTCCTCCCTCTCCTCCCTCCCTCTCCTCCCTCCCTCCCTCTCTCTCTCTCTCCCCCTCCTACCGTTTGGACTGCAGCAGTTTCTCCTCAGCCTCCTGTCTTTCTCTCAGCAGCCTCTGCAGGTGAAGGATCTCCCTCTGGTAAGAAGCTGTCCTCCCCTCCGCCGCCTCCTCCAACGCTGCCAGTCTGGTTGACGCCTGACTCCGGTACACCTGCACACACACACACACATATTCACACACACAGCACAGAGGGATGAGATGTGGAGTGTTGCAATGAAGGAGGTGGATTTACATGAAGGACAGCACAGCGGAGACGAGTGGAGCAGAGGAGGGGGAGTCACACACACTGGGACAAGGTGAGGAACAACAACAACACACACACACACACTAACCTGCCGATCTCTTGTGGAAAGGCTGGTGTGAGTGCATCTCTTCTACGTGTGGTGTTTATTTGTTTGGAGGGTGTGTACAATTATTTGGGCGTGTGTGTCCAGCAAATAATAGTTTTCTTGCTGTGTTTACTGTCAGCAGCTGTTGAGCTTCATAAGTAGTGCAGCACACACACACTCATACAAGTGGAGCACATCGTTACTGTAATATAAACTAGTTTACTTCTGGTGATGGAGGGTAACAGGCTTATGAGCCAGTACAGAAAAAAACATGAAAGAAATAAAACATTGTAAGAGAGCAGGAGGAGCAGAGACAAATACTGATGCACACAAACAGACAGAGGGAAGATACTGCATGTGTTGCTGCTATGGGCTCTGCAGCTGGAGACGAATTGCAGACGAGAAAAACAAGGTCTAAATAAGGACAGACAGTGTGTGCCAGTCTTGTATCAGCCGTATTTGTTTGTGTGTGTGTGTGTGTGTGTGTGTGTGTGTGTGTGTGTGTGTGCGTGCATCGGAGTTTAAAACTGTCAGCCTGGTAAAGCATAAAACAAACATGTTGCTTTGATTGTGACTTTACATAATAATGGATACTGAATATCTGTCTCACTGGGATTCTGTTATAGTTACAGCAGCAGTTAATCAAAGTGCTCTATGTTTTTATACTGATATTGAATTTGATACTGATTTATCCTTTTATAAGGCTGCACTTGTAAACCTCTCATCTCTTCTTTCAACTCCAGCAATTAGGTTACCAGATCAGAGGACTACTGAGTTGTAATTATCTAAACATGATGCAGTAACACAACGTGTATTTTACCCCCAACTGCTCCAGACTACTGCACACAGAAAACAACAAGTAGAACCTGAAAAACCACCAAAGCACCAACAGATTTCAGCGTTTTTCTTGCCTCGGGCAATAAGTCGTAATTAGTGAGACAGAGGGAGTCATGTTCCTCCTAGCAACAAAAAACATGAAATAAGTACGTGTGGGAAAACTGCTCATTGCTACAACTGAGTGTTGTTGAAAGAAAAAGGTATCGAGTGTGTGACATGAACAGTGTCTGAAAACAAGGTGTGAAGCAGATAAATAGTAAATAATTGTTCTCCTATTAATGCTGTGTATGAACAACCTGGTGAATGGAGTTTGGAATTAGAGGGAGAGTCTTATCACTTCTTCAATGAATTTAATACAATAATATTTCACACTTTTTATGACTCATGCTCTTGTTGTGCTTCTAAATAAATGCAGTTGCATGTTCCTGACAGTTTGTCATTAGGAAATGCATTAGCAGAGACCAACTCCAGCTCCAAGCGAGTCAAATGATGAATTAAATTTTGCTCTGAGTCGAAAAGGACTTGATAAAAAGGGAAGTGTGTTAAATTAATTTTTATATTTAGAAGGTTGAATTCAGGTAATACCACTGAGGAAATCAAAATAAAAGAATCATGAGTAATTTACAAATGAACTTTGTATTAAGTATAAATAATATCTAAATGTATGTTTGTATGTGCTTCTCCTGAGTGAGTTCAGATCAGGGACATAACAAGTTAAATAGAAAATATATAAATAATAACTTACTATAGCATACCTTTTTTATTAGAACCTGAACACAACCCATGTGAAGTGATGCAAGGATATTAAGGACATACTACACCAGATTGCTCAGTTTCGTTGCATGTTCATTCATCATTTCCCTATCCTAACACTGCCATTGCCCCATGTGGCAAGAAACTGTTGCTGTTCACAGTAAATTAATTCTATTGTTGGATCAATAGTCCAAAATACATGAAGTGTAAATACAGTAGGAAATGAAACCATCATTAAAAAGACTTTGCATGTACAGAGATCACCCACAACATGAAACCTTTTGACAGGTGAAGATATGAACCTGATTATCTTGTTACAATGGCACCAGTTAAGAGGTGAGACAGTAGCAGTGGGCAGGTGACCAGTCAGTTGTTGAAGCAGAAAAAACAGCAGCGTGAGAATATGAGTGGGGAGGGGCCAAACTATGGTGTCCAGACGACTGGGTCTTGTGGAGTGGACTATCAAAAGTGTGTCAAGGAAGGACAACCAGTAAATCTGCAACAGGGTCAGGAGCGCCCAAAACTCACTGGTGCATGTGGGGAGGCAACAGGAGCCACAGAGGAGCTGACAAGTCTTAATGCTCTCTATGATTGAAAGTAGCTGGAAGCAACACAGCTCAACACAGAAAGTTCAAGGTGTTGACCTGACCTCCAAATTTCCCAGATCTCAATCCAATTCAGCATCTGTGGAGGGTACTGGAAAAATGAGTCTGATCTGTGGAGGCCCCAACTCACAACTAAAGGATTTACTGTGAATATTTTGGTGCCTGATACCACAGCTCACCTTCACAGGTCTGGATAAATCCAAGCTGTTGGTGGGATAACACTGTACCAGGCAGCTGGTTGTGATTTTTCTGGCTGACTGGTATCTCACCATCATCATCATGATCAATTGCTATTTTCATAATTGATGAATAATTTTAAACACCAGAGTCAACACAGCTTTTGTGTATAAAACATGTGCTCTGTACATTAAACAGCACATTCATTATGCAGCTTTCCATCTTGCAGTAGATTAATTTACATGTACTTTACTCACTTTGTTGAAGCCCTGTCAGATATAAGCACAGACCATAAATACAAACAGACGTGTGATATCACTGCATGACGTTAATGAGCACTTCATCATCAGCAGATGGCGAAAGACGCAGTAAAGATGCCATTTCGTAAGTGTTTGTATGAATGATGTGTGAATACTGACATAAGCACCATATGTCATGAACTGTCCACTGACATCATCCATTAAATTGTGTGTTGGAGGCTGAGGAAGCCAAAGGTATAAGACAGAGAGCTGCAAATCTCAGAAAGATGATCAGGTACAAGATGGCTTGTTTTGCTTTGACTGTTATATATAAATAATTGTAAGATTAGTTTTACAGGATGCCCTTTACTCTGTCATATTGGTGGATGCTTATTGTGTGCTGGCACTCTTGCTGTTTCAACACATCATGCATTTTGATCAGGTGTTGGCATACACCTGAGAGCATATCTTGTTTTCTCTTTGGTCTTTCTTTTCCAAAGCAAACACTGGCAGATCCAAGCAATGAATAAATTCAGTGCTTCATCAGTCCGACAACTGCAAACATTTCACAGGTTGTGTTTTTCACTTGACTAATTCCAAGGCAGCTGTTAGGCCCATTTACTGCAAATAATGTTAGATGTGCTGCTTTGTTTCCACAAAGATGTGTATGCAAAGAGGCCACGAATTGCAAGCAGTGCTTCAGCAAGACAGACAGTGTGCAAACTGTGAGTTAAGCAGTCAGTCATAGTGTCACAAGTAATGTATCTGGCTGATCAACTATCTGACTTGGCTCTTATTTACTGACACCTTACAAACAAATAGAGTGCACAACTACAAGTGCAGGAGTGTATGTGTGTGTGTGTGTGTGTGTGTTTGAGTGAGGAAGAAAGAGGATACACAGCTCAGGACTACAATGAAGTGGTAAGAAGAATTAAATTAGCCCAGAGGAGAAATGATCTTACAGCTTGCAGAGCTTAAACAAAGTTCATCACTATGAGCACGTACGTACAAGAAACACCATGATCAGTTTCACACAGACTTCATTTGTAATATCATGGTGACGTCCACTTCATCTTGCAGACATGACTGCTCTATGTGGTTATTAGATGATACCGTATGTCATCAGCCACAACCCTGCGGCAGTCTGTTGTACTTACGACAATGACAGGCTGACCGCAATGACCACGTTTAAAACAGCAGAGTCAGCTGAGTGTTTCAGAGCGTTACATTCATCTTAATCAAACCACAACCAACAACTAGAAAGACAACAAATCTCCACGAAGGCATAATGCAGCAGTACTGATGCTATGGACTGATCACTGCTGTGCTCTTGTGGTGAAATAGCAACACTATCCTGTTAAAACATTTGACCATTATACCCGGGGTTCATACTGAGCACAATGCAAATTTGTTGCATGACAGGATTTCATAATAAGTGAATGGGAAGGTACGAGTTGACGCAACAGTTGTATCGTGCACGATTTAACTTGAGTGACAAATTCGCGTCATATGGTAGCACCCAGACATCACCGAACAGCAATGGAGGATGAGTTCATTGTTGCCGTCGCAATATTCATCATCTTGTTCACTGTTGACAGCACAAGTGGTGGTCGCCACGGTTACTGGGAGGAGTGCTCCTATTGGCTGAGTGGTGAAATTGCCAGAACATGTCCACAAGTACTCGTCACGAGTACACACAAGTACACGCAAGGCTAAAATTTGCGACACCCCCGGTCTGAACACGCGGTAAAAGTTACTGATTCATCTGGAGTTTTCTTGGACAGGATCATCAGATTATTTAATAATTGTCTCAAAAATCATTCAGATCTGTTCAGTACTTTTTACATAACCTTGCTAACAAACAAGCAAACAAAATGCAGGCAAAAACACAACCTCCTCAGCTGCAATAATAAAAAATAAACCAACCTTCCTAACATGTATTGAAAAAGCACTCGGTATGTGTTAAAATGACTATAAATCTTTAATACACTTGCCACTGTAACTTAATGGTGCAATTATTTAGTTTGTCCATGTTTTGGAAAAAAACAGGGTAACCTTAAAGTAAAAAATGTCAAGTAATATTTGCATGACATCAAATGAGTTGGGAAAAAATAAAAATACTAATAGCACATGGCAAAGACATTAAAAATGCACTCGACAAAAGTTTGAGGGCTCAGAAACAGCAGGGTGCCCACCTTGTCCCAGCAGGGAGTCTCCAAGGCCCTGCTGACAAGCAGGATCTAAATATTCATCTGAAACCTCTCTGCAGCCACTCTCGTCTCCTTTGTATTAGGCCAGATAAGGTTCTTAGCCTTGAATACAGCCTATCTCTCTGCACAGCCCTCAAGTTAATTCCCAGTTGTCCTCAGTGATAGATGGAACTGGTATTAGAAGTTGTAGAACTCTAATCAAAGAATGAAAATGGTTGCAACCCCCCGAGGAGGCAGGAGGATACAAGCATCAACCCAGCTCATGCGGTGACATTTAGCCCGCACAGCGAGCTGAGCTGAGCAATGCAAAACCAATACACTCCCCTCTTTCTAGCTGTAGCCCAGAGGCTGCTGGCCTTCTCCACACTGTAACAACAAAACACACACACACACACAGAAATCATACCATTACAATGAAGGATTGTAGCTGTATGAGCTCAGTAAAGCATGAACTTTTTATTTATTTATTTTATTAAACCATCATCTTGTCATTGAAAAAAAAAAATCCTCCTCCAAAGACCTTAAAAGTATTATGGAAAATATAACAATGGGAGCTGCAGTTCTGTGAAGGACTGAAGAGCTTAAGCACCACAATATACCTCCCCTACACTGAATTACAAGAAACAGCCTTAAGATTGATATAGTCAGTGAGTTCAGATGTCTGATATTTTTTCATAACTGATAACATGATGTGCAGATGTGTTAAGGACATTTCCATTTGAAATACCACATTTTGTAAGCCAGTCAGCATCTCCCCCTGGACAGCTGGAACCTGCTGATCATGACCGATGGGCAGTCGGACATCCTCTGCATCATGATGCATATTGCACAAAACGCAGGGAACGAGATTCGATTTTCCATCAGTCTGAGGTCTGTTTCTGTAAGTTCCCCGCTCCTCTGTTAGTTTCAGATAAGAACAGAATCCCCAGTTAATAGTAAAGTCGTGATTGTGCTGTACTTTCACATGAGTATGTAAACATGTAAGCACTGAATTTCAAGACCACTGGATGTATATTTCAGTGAGTCGATTCGGGTATAATGATTTTTTATGTATGTGGAATCCATACTGGGAATAATAACCTCCTCAGGTGCAGCCTAGAACCTAAAGAAGGACATTATCTGATGTTGCAGGGACTGGGAGTCCACTGCAGCATCTGGGCTTTCACTTGGATGCAGGCTCCATGTCATTCATTTTCTAGACTGACCAGTCACCTGGTTCTTTTGTCTGACCATATGCAAAGCCAGCTGAAGTTGATCCTTTGGGCCTTACCACCTGCTCAAAGCCAACCATGTATCACCGCTGCCATATGTCCGCCCTTATGCTGAAATACAATTTGTACCACAGCCAGCTACTGCTATAAACACTCTGAATGCAGCGTAAATCTGTAGCTTGAGTTAGGAGCTGCTGTGTATACACCATCCTCTGGTTTCACCTGGCAATCTGCTGTTATTTTAATGAACACCTTACAACCTCTCTAACAACATTATGCTCTATAATCCTATCCATTAATTCACAAAATCAAATGTTGCTTAAATTCCCTGGAGCAATGATTCTGTTCGTCTAGCTATAAAGCATCATTGCATGTGTAAACAAATTAACCTTTTCTGCTCAATTTGGCTGTCTTGTGTAATTAGCAAAGAAACAAATCAGCAGAGGTGATGAAGCAGTGCCATACAGCAAACAGAACCACATCCATCTCAGTGCATCCAATAGGAGACATTGGATGGAAGCTGTAGGTATGTTGTAATGAGCAAGATACTGTAGATTGTTCTGCAGTAGTCGAGAGCTTATAGAGGCAGAGAATGCATGAATGTGGCTGCAACTTTAGAAAGACACTGAGATTAGACCTAGTTGGTCTAAAACTAAAATTATATTGGCTATCAGTAGAGTCCTGCATGTTTCTGGGCAGCTCTGAGGTGTGAACATATAAAACTCGATCATGCAGGAGGTTGGGGTTGAAAAAGAGCATTTACAGTAGGTCAGCAAACTTTTTTTTTGGTTTACTAAAGGTTAAAAGTGATGACATTTCTCATTCTAAGCCGTGCAGCATAAATCTCAGTGTTATGGAGGATCTGATTTACCACCTCTCAGTGGACTCTGTTGTCATGCTCTACTGGTTAAACATCTCTGACCTTTGCAGAGAAGTAAAGCTCTGCAAGACGGTGAAGCTGTGGTTGATGCTGTCCTGCAATGGTAAAGAATCAAAATGTGGGGTTAGAGTTGCAAAAAAGTAAGAAAGGTAGGCTTTACTGCGTGTTGTTTTGGTGAGATATTCCCGTCTGCTTGCAGCACAGAAACATTCACAGCACACAGACACCTCTTTGTGGCAAACTGGGAAGACAACCCATCCCACAGGTCATCAGTTAACTAAGCTCTCCTGCTCCGATGTGGCCACAAAACATTTGCACAATGTCAGAGGCAATGCCACAATTAGCTCCAGTCATAAATGAATCAACTGGCACACCTGGGGGCCTCCTTTAAATAGACTGGACCGAAACTAATGCAAAATGCAAATTAGGGGGCAAATGACAACACCGCATGAGTCCTATTGTAAAAATCTTTAATGGTAAAGTAATGCAAACAGCTGGAATCATCAAACCTCTGTGGCAGGTGGGAAATAGGTTTTTATTTGTATTTATTATTTACTACTGGTTTACCAGTATTTGGTTGGACAAGTAACAGCATTTAGTCGGACTGATGTTTTTGAAACATATTCACTTGGAAAGAACCTGATGAGTTGACTCTTTGTCCTCGACTTATCTTTTCCACATATCTGGAGTTTATACTCCATATTTTGTTGGCAGTTGGATAATGCTTATGATTAGCAGGTGTTTACTACAAGTACAACACTGTGATGTGGATAGTGGTGTCATGGCACCTCTGGTATAAAACTGACACTTCCTCAGCAGCAGCAAATAGACACAGATGTGCAGGTTTGCACTTGGAAATGTGAAGTCACCATCGATAACCACTCTGAAAGCACCTTTGGTGGTGCTGGAAAAAGATGGTGCCCCCAAAGTTAATCTGGGTGAAGACAGGAAGAAGATGCAGACACTGCACAATAACAGTCACACAGGTTCAAACTAAGGCTCTGCTTTCATCAATAGTGCTGAGTCAACACCCCCATGCCATTCAAAGGTTTTTACAGTTTCTACTGGACTGTCAACTGTGGCTGAATGAGTTTATGGACTACCAGACAGAATGAGAAGCTATCACCTGACTTTATATGGTGGATTTATGCTTCTGTAACATTTCTACAGTGATTACATCCATGGTGATTGTTGCTGATGGAAGCTTTGACTTTTGCACCAACCAAAATAGGTTCTACATGGACATCACAATTGTGTTTTTGGCTTCAACATATGGAGCAAATTGAGGACAGTCAGGTGTATATTATTTTGTAGCAAAGCTAGAGCTGTTCTCTACTGGAGAGAATAAAATGATGTAAAAATGAATATTTCAGGTCAATATAGATTATGTGATCTAGCTAATTACACTGGTCCTACAGTAGTCAACAGGTTATGCTCACAATTCTGGATTATAAATCCATTCCTCCACCTGGATCTGGAACATCCGGCCAGAAGCATAAATCCACTTATAGATGTACCTGTATAGACTGTTAGAGCTCAGAGTGAAGACTCTATGACACAGCTTCCCTATGTCATTTTACAAAACACAGCAATTTTCCTCATTTTATTTTCATTTTATGCTTTAAAGCCAATTACCCTGTCCTTTGTGCAATCACTGTAAAAGCATCCAGTTAGCATTAGCATATGTGAAAATTGCAGCACCTATTTCGTCATTACAATCGGTTGTGTTGTCCTTCCACTCTCCTGCATGCCTACATTAGACGGCAGGGGACCCACATCCCTGGATGATAATCACTTCTCATGATGAAATACACTTTGACAAATGCAGTCCTGACAGAATAAGGATTGTATTAGATGTGTGATTATAGATCTAGAGGTTCATCACAGCAGCAGATTAGAGAAAATGCCTGAATATCAGTTTAAGTGGTAGCAGCTCAATAGTCAATGTGCAGAATGTGGAATACAGAAGCCACAAGTCATTAAACAGTAATGTTTAGAGAAGTGTAGCTATCCACCTGATGAAGTACAGGTACAAACTGCTCTATCTATCAAAACTGAATACTACTCAGTCTTAAGTCTTATCAGGCTGAAACACTGCTGCTCCGGTACTGGGAGTCGTTGAAAAATATTTGTATGATTGTTGTTAATTACAGCAATTAAAACCTGTTTCAATGCTCATAGGAACATCTAACACTCCTTTAAAGACAGACTTAAAATGGTAACGTTGTAATTTATGTTGCTAATAAATCACGTTGCAAAATCCAATTTTGTCAACTGTAATGTTTATGATCAAGGCATTAAAGATTAATTTGTTCTTATTCCTAAACATTTGATAGAGAGATATTAGTTGTTTGGCTGGAAGCTCCACAAAA
>OOFC01013652.1:0-22972 GCA_900323345.1 Pseudochromis fuscus | reverse complement strand
GAAGACCTGTCAATTCCTCCCGATCCATGAGCACAGCCTCTTCAAAGTAGTCCACAGCGTGTTGTCACAGGCGGTGACACAGGAGATTTAAAACTCACCACACATTTCACAACTGAGCCAACTGAAGCCAAACCACTCAGGGCGTCTCACCCCAGCCCTCCATGCTCCTGCAATCCGGCGGGTGTTAAGATCCATGGAAGTGGCCGGTTTCTACGACGAGGGCAGCTTTGCTATCCACAGTAGAGACAGCATTATCAGTCCCGTCGGCGGTGGCTCTTACTGGAGGCTCGGAGACTCGATGACGGAGCTGGGCATTGAGGAGCGGGAGAGAGCGATAGACTTCAGCGTGTACCTGGATTCAGCCCTGCACTGTCCGCAGCTGGCGGCGCAGACGCAGCAGCAGGGAGACGTGTTCTCAGAATTTCTGGCGGAGAACAAGATCAAAAGAGTTGCAGCTTTACAGAACTACAAGAACTACTCGTTGCTGAACGAGCTGGAGACGAGTCAGTGCGACAACCTGAGGGACCCCAGGGAGCCCTACGCGCTGGGTTACGCGGAGCTGCAGGAGACCCGTGTGGATAGTGTGCTGAGCCCTGAACTGGTCGGGAGCCGCTACAGAGCTGCTGCTGCTGCTGCTGCTGAGAGAGACGACAGTCAAGAAGACGCAAAGATGGAGAACGGGACGTCTGGGTTCGACATGAGGTCCTACCTTCATTACCAGTCCACCAGTGGCAGTCTTGGGAACATCTCCACCGCGTCCTCGACCTGCTCCAGCCCGCCCGGCACACCTGCTCCGTCAGGTAAAAGCAGGTCGCCGTCGCATGGTGGCAAAATGTCCAGCGGGAAGGCAAAGAAGCGACTGGACAAGGACAGTGAAGAGTACAGGCTGAGGAGGGAGAGGAACAACCTCGCCGTGAGGAAGAGCAGAGACAAAGCTAAAATGCGTAACTTGGAGACGCAACACAAAGTGCTGGAGCTGGCTGCGGAGAACGATCGTTTACAAAAGCGCGTGGAGCAGCTGTCCAGAGAGCTGGCCACCCTGCGCAACCTGCTCTCTGCCACCGGACAGTGTTAGAAACCTTCCACGGAGACTGTCCGTGTAATCATTGATTGACTTTTAGAGCCGGAGGTGATCCACTGTGCTGAAAACGGTACGCTTCACAGGTGAAGACAGCGGCCACCAGTTTACAAGGACACTTTGAATGGGACTGAAGGAGTGGGTGCATGGATTGCGCAATATTTCACGACTCTTCACATGCCACCATAGCTTTATTCTCAGATGTAATTTTGGTGTATGCCGTATTTCTGTGCAGGTTTTACATACATGCGAGTGAATTTCTACATTTTTGTGTATCTGGAGCAGTGGTTGTCAAGGGAAGAGTTGTGCTGCAGTGAAATGATGCAACTCTTTGTAATAGTATTGGCAATGAATGAAATAAGTCTAATTATTTAATATTAAAAGGTGAAATGCTTTAATTGTACTTGATATTTTATTGAATTAAACAGATTTATACTTTGTCTAAACAATCTCATTTGTAATTTCTTCATTTCTGTCCTTTTTCAGGCAGGTGTAGGCGCAGTCAGTCAGTCAGTCAGTCAGGGGCGTTATGCTGTCCTAATATTCACACTCATGACACACTGTGTAATACCATGTTATTCAGTGCCAAAATATTGCAGATAAGAAACCGTCTTGACAGTATAAAGGAAGTTTGCAGTCTTTTCATTCGTGTCAGCATGCTAAAATTGGAAGAGGAAAATCACCAGAACACTGTAGGATTTTAATAAACCATCATCACCAGTCCATTTTCCGCTCATGTAGTGTATCCACAAAGCAGAAAATAGCATCCATGGTTTGATTATTGCAGTTGTACAGCAATAGAAACCTCCTCAGATGCAAAATATTGAATCAGGATTCATGTTTAATATTGTGTTTTCTACCAACGGTGAAATTATTTCTCAAAATCAAATTGTCTACATCTAATTTTATTCACAGGAAAGACTCTTGACACTGTATTATTGGTTAATTCTTAACGCCAGCGCCATTTTTGTCTGTGTTTACTTAATGATTTGCAACCCAAATGTCCTCAGATCTTGAAATACATCCAACAATTTATGCTGAAACGATTCTGCTGAGAGCAGCAAAAAAAATCTGAGAGACTTGGTCACACTGCACGCAGCACAGAAATGTTAGCTTTATCTTTAGCACACGGCTCTGTCAATAGTCTGCTGGGTCCACTGGCCCAGAGAGGGGTTCAAGGTTGCATGGAAATTAATCAGCAACTAACCTCCTCACACTGCCTCGGGTCACACTGGGAGTGAGTGCAGGAGAGATAGGCGTAATCCCGAGCAAACCTCGTTTAACCCTCGAGTGGAAAACACTCAGCAGAAAAATGTAGAAGTTAAGAAAATGGGAGTGACAGAGTAGCTCACACCAGACATGATAGATAAGTTGACAGATGGTTTTCAGTGGAATTTACCAAGCCCTCGGACGGCATTTCAGCGTGTGCACCGAGTGAAACGTATCTGTGACAAGCAAGCAAGCAAACCCCAGACTGAGGAGATAAAGAAAAGGAGCATGGGAAGGAGGGTGGGTGGGATTTAAAGGTGATCTTTCAGGGTGGGGGATTGTTTTCCCAACTCTCACTTCAAACGGCAGAGAAAAGGGAAAATCTATATCAGCTCAGAAACGACGCGTTCGGCACTAAAAAGTCACATTATATTCTCTCAGTGAGGCATTAAAACTGTGTGTTGCTGTTCGGTGCAGGGAGAGATGACATTTTGGATATTTCAACACACTCAATGATGAACAGCTTAGCTTTGAGCCGTTGTGCAATATCCTCCCTTTCTAAGTCATCACCACATAAAGAATGCTACACCCACATTTAAATAAGACATTGTTATCCCCCATGTGCACGACAATAGCTGTAAGAAGTTGTGGCTTGGCTTTGGGCCTCACGGGGCACATAATGGTGCAGATAGCATTTATAGTTTTCAGCAGGTTTATACTTAAATCGAGGAAAAGCCCTGCGTTGTTTCCTGCTCTCGTCGGAGTTGGCACAGATTCATTAAAGCATTCTAGGCATTCTTTCTTCGATGACCCCCCTGTTTCCTATTGGTGCCCCACGCTCCTTCCCTGCTCCTGGCTCACATGCTGACAAGCGAGAGGGAAATTCCCACACAGGATGACCTCTTTTCTTCAAAGTTTAGTCCGGCCCCCTTTCCACATTTTACCGTCAATGGGCAGTGTCTGTCCGTAAACTCCTTGTTGCATCACAGGCCCTCCAACTGTTCTCCTAAAAACTCCTCTGATAAAGCAACACACACACACACACCTGTGATCCCATTGTCCACTCTGTACCAGCTGTACTATTGTGAAATGGTAGAATTTTTTTCTGTCTATGACTCAGGCCAATATGCAGTTATTTGTTCCTCAAAACACTTTTCTCTCATTGTTGTAACAGATTGTATTTCCCAAACAAATCACTAAACACGGGCGCTGAGAGCACACCCTGGTAATGTTTAACGCTAATTAAATTTGGCTTTGATTCAGCTTTTGCAGCTTGATTATTTCTGTAGCGTCTCACCTGACTGTGGAGAGGACACACAACAAATACACCCACCTACAGAAAGAAAAATATGTACACGTGGCCAGACATATTCATTAGGGTTTTGTTGCATCACCACAGATAAAGTCATTTAGAAACACATCCCACATGTTCAAATGATTTATCTGCAAACTATTCAAATAAGCATCCTACTTTTGTAAACAGCAAAAATGGCAAAAATCTGTTCCTAAATACATTTGAAATCTTAGAAAAAACAGACATTGTTCGACATTGTTTTCTGGCCTTTTATAGACATTTATTTTCTATTTTTCAACAGCCTGATAGGAAAGAGGGAGTCATTATTTTCAGCCCTAATATGGTACATTTTGTTGTTGTTGGTTTAACAGACGCTAACAGGCAGTTGATTTATATCACCCGCCTGATCAACATTGTCATTCAGTTACAAAACACCACATGATAACAATGTAATTACTGTTTGTTCCTTCTGTAAAAGTGTATGGGAAAAACTTTTGACATAATTTATCAGTGTCTCTTCTGACCAAGGCGCGATGTCTTCGATACATTTCTTACTTTATTACTGTCTGTGGTACTCACACTCAAAGATTGAAGTCGTAAATTTTTAAACAAACATGTCACAAATACGTAGTTGCATTTTTTAAAATATATATATCAAAGGCCCATTAATTCCCTAAAGCAGCTGTAGTTCTTTCCACACATCACTCAGACAGTTTGCTGAAGACTCATTTCAGCTGTAGCTTAATGACAGCAGGATGGTGCATGTGCGGCTCATTATTAATGTTTTAATGAGCTTCAGACAACAATGAAGCTGTGTTCCTCAGAGAAGCATGTAATATATCATGATTTGGCTGCACAGACATTACTTGTTAGTGGGATCAATTTATTATTGCATGGTGACAATAAGAGGAATAAAGTTTGCTGATAATCTGACTCTGACAGACGTCGTCATCAGTTTCTATTTCAGAGATGCACAGATCTTTCTTGTGTTGTGGTGTCCCTCAAAGTTTTATTCTGGGTCCTCTTTTGTTTTTCAAATCAATGTATTACTGCATTGTCTGTCATGGGGATTGGGGATAATGGGAGAAATACAAGAAATAAACAGTCAGGGTAAAGTCGGACTCTCAGATGCTGATAAAGTATTTGTGCAGACATTTTTAATCTGTAAATTATCTTTCAGAAAGTGTTTGATTCACTATTGTATGGTATTATTATGGAGTGTGTGAATTATTCTGTCATTATTAATGTGTTTCTGACAGACACAGCTCTCATTTTGTCACCTACACACATTTCTCTTGCTGTTATAAACACATGGAGTACCTCAAACCTCTACCCAGGGTGCATTTATTATTTTTTATTTACCTACTTTTTTGCATTTTTTTTTTCTTTTAATGTCTCATATTATCTTGAAAAAAATTTAACGATCTCTTAAATGTTAATTGAGTATATTTATATAGCGCTTTCATGACCTAAGCTAGGTCTCAAAGCACTTTACAAGGCAACTCATTCCCCCAGTCACACACCAATGACTACTGAGCTGCCATGCAAGGCGCTAGCCACCATTGGGAGCAACTTAGGGTTCAGTGTAATTGACAGGGTACAAGGAGGAAGAAGGGCATTAACATTCACTGAACATTTATTTACTTTATTTTTTTACAGTAATTATTTTCCATCCATCCATCCATCCATTTTCTATACCTGCTTATTCCTCACTAGGGTCACAGGGGTCTGCTGGAGCCTATCCCAGCTGTCATCGGGCAGGAGGCGGGGTACACCCTGGACAGGTTGCCAGCCTATCGCAGGGCTTAATTATTTTCCTTTCTTTGCAATTATGTCTACATGTAAATATATATGTATATGAGTGATTCATTAATTGTTAATGGCGAGGTAGTGGAGAAAGGGGTAGGAAAAAATAAGCTCATGCTTCATCCTGCTCCTTTTCAAACATGTGACAGTTAAAACTGTTTGTGTTGTTTTTGTTTTCTTTCCTTCTTTAATTTTTTTAAAAATTTTATTTATTTATTTATTATTTCTTTATTTGTCTGTTTCTTTTGTTTGTTTATCACACATGTTCAAAATAAAGCATTGATTCAATTTAAGAAAAAAACTGACTGGTCAGTCATTTTCATAGATTTTGTAATTTTGAGTTTAGTTGTTCACATATTTCATAATCTCATTGCAGCTGAGTTATAACTAGAGATAAAGTGAAAAATCCTGCAACCCCCAGTTGATTTATTGAGTCCTTTTAGAAAAATGTTTGACTCCCAGATACTAAGAAAATGTTTGGGCTAAAATATTGCAGCTGAAAATATGACATTTTTCTTCATATCATTTATATCTATCATAAAGGTCTGAGTTTTAGAGGCTTTTAAAATAAAAGATGATTAACCAACACAAACCTCCACAAAACCCCCAAATGCGGAAATACTCGATCAAAAGTGGCCAAACCCATGTCGTCCTTTTTTACCCACAATTAAAACGGGTACATTTACGTCATTTCAAAGCGTGGTTGATTTTAACACTGTGATTTTCGCCTGTTTTTTTTACAGTACCTTCTCTAAGTGAAAGGCACACCGGATGTCCGGACCATGGGCTGTAACGGGAAGGCCGACCGCCTGAGCTACGGTAAACGAACCAGAACATGATCTGTCTCCAAGTGAACCAAGATTTCAACATCTTTGTTCACTTCTGCTATTTCGCCGTAGATGACTGTGAAGACACAAAACTGACGTGCAGAAGTGACTTGCGGTCACTACGCAGCAAAGTATCACTGCCCAGTTGTTGTGTAACAACACTCCATCCTTGCAAAACCAATGGTGGCCTAATTATTAGAGCAACATTCGTGTCCAAGTACAGTGTATTTCAGTACACTTGTGACGGTGCAAAGCGATCAACAGGTGTGTCCTTCCTGCAAACAGGACACTGTAATAAGATATTATACATCTAACAATTTGTACCAAAATAAATTAAAACCTGATGAAACTTTGCTTTTCACTGGGTGTTAACAAAATGTTAGAATCTGACAGGAAAGCAGTAAATTAAAGCTGTATGAAAAATATCTTTTGTGCAATGTAGGACTAAGGTAAAATGATGGTAGTTAAGCTGCATCTCATGGTTAAAAAAAATAAAACTAAATTTCATCTTTATTACACAGAAACCTGTTGAGGATGTGTCCTCCTGAATATATTTAAATATGTATATAAAACTGTGTTCACCTTTTCAGATGCAACTTCTGCTCCTACTAAATGTTTAATTTTTAATGCATGTGAATATTTATTAATAAAAGACAGCAGTGGTTACAATACCACAATGTAAAATACATCTCATTACAATTAAATACATAATAATTACAATTTTTAACCCAAGAATAGTACAATTTTTTTTATCTGCACAACCACAGTGTTAGTTTATGTGGATTAGAATACAGAAGCATTTATTGCACATAACACTGTAATGTTTCTGAGTAAAACAAGTAACTTTGTGTAGAGTTAACTTTGTAAATCCACAATAACACATCAAATATCACAAGAAGACTTGTATGTACAGTCCATGTTACCTCAAATACAACAATAACTGTCAAATAATTCTAGCTCAGTAAATATTATATTTCTCTTAAATTGTACTGGAGTAGAAATAAAAAGTAGTATAAACAGTTAATTGGTTAAAAGAATAATAAATATTTAAGTAAATTACAGCACAAATATCTTCTCAGCTGTAACTATATTTATAAAAGATGTGTTTTGCTGCACTCACTTTATTTCTATTATCTCACAATCAATCTCAGTAGATTTATGGAGATGAGCTTTTTTCATCAGTTAATGACCTGTTGTGCGTTTCCATGTGTTCCAGGTTTACACTGTTCAGTGTTTATACTACACGTGGTCAAAGTTTCAGATGCTGAGGTGAAGTGGTCTGACGTACGAATGTCGCCTTTTCTATAGCTGTGCGCAGCTTCTCTTAGTAACCGAACACAACATCCAGTTTGTTGAACTTTTTCTACCATCAGACATTTTGTCAAAAACAAACCTGACATGTTTCGTTGGACCCTTCAATCTTCGTCAGAGGTGTCACTGGGTGGTGTGCGATGTGGTTAAAACAGCTGAAGGGCCGGAAGAGGCCGTTAAACGGTATTGAAACTTAGACACTGTGAAGTTCATTAGAACAGTCTCCAGTTGTCCTTTCTTAAATATTAATACATTTATTTATTTGTTTCATGTACTGCATGTACTGCAAGCCTGTTTCAGACAGAGGATGAAATGAGGGACTGGATGAATGGAAATTATGATCAAAGTAAGGATTTTTTTAAACTGTACTCTATGCAAAACTACACTAGAGACTGAAACTATAGAGCTAGAATGAGCATAATAGGTCGTCTTCAAGGTCACTTAAGATTTTGAAAAGTCAGTAAATCAGCTCTGATAGTCTGTAACTCTGCATGTACTTCACTAAACTATATATGTGTGTTTATATATATATTTTAATTTTTTTAATTGAGAATACATTCAATGAAAAGTCTGAAATTCCTTGTGGTTCCCTATCAATACTGAAAGTTCAGTCCGTTGCACTGTTCCTCAAAGCTCTCCTCCAAAACTTTCCTAGATTACCAGACATCTGACTCGCTGCTCAGATAACTGAACATCCGGTTTTATTTTGACAACCATCAACTCGAAAACTGTGAATATTATGGAAGTGAAAATGTTCCCTTTGTTGTACAGACATCTCCCATTTTGTAGGACACTAATGCAGACAGACAGCCTACATCGAGGTCTGTAAAGTTAACGGGTACATATCATATCAAAGATGAGGCTTTGGACCACTACCTGAGAGTACAGATAGGCAGTGGGAACACTGTTTATTGTGGTACAGCCCGAGGGAGAACATTTAAAAAATGAAGCAACAGTTTCATGTGTGAGCAGTGGTTCCAGTGAAGTGTTCTGTAAGTTCTCAGCTATGTACACTTGGAATCACAGACAGCAGCTTAATATACTGCAAGCAGAGATGTGTAGGCTCCCACACGTACTATTACTCAACCGGAAGTAGGGTGTGTTGACACGGGTGGCAGCCATGAAAACATTCACCACCCACACTGCTTTAACTATGTGGCCATCCTCACGTTTGCTGCTTATCAACTTTCACCTCATTCCCCAAATGTCGTACCACACACACACATACACACAGGCAGGTTGCAGTGTGCAGTCTGAGTGGTGCATCCGTCAATCAAACTCACCACAGCATCACATCGGATGAAACGATTTGTTGTTTTTTTCCACTGTTGCTTTGAGAAAAACAACAATAAACCAAAGGAACACAATGATGACATCTGTGGTGAGGCAGGCAGGTCAGGACGCTTTGTTTACATGTGGATCACATGTCAGCGTCAACGTCATCGCTCCTCGCTGCGTTCAGCAAGAGGAAGGATGCGGGAGCTCGAAGCGCACCGAGGGGGAAGCACCAGCTTTAACCTCGAAGTATTTACGCTATGACCTACATGCATGAGCTTAGTTTATGACAGTCGATACGTGCATGTCACGTCGATGTGTGTGTGTGTGTGTGTGTGTGTGTGTGTGAGACGGTTGGTCCTTAACAGCAGCAGCCCGGGGGGAGGTGGGGGGGCAGGAACAGGAACTGCTCACGGGTGAATGTCTCAACAGACGTAACCAAAGACATCAGCCTGAGACAGAGAGACTGCAGCTTCATGCGGACAACCACCCTGTGCTTTTCCATTTGCCTTCAGAACAGTGGTGCTGTTAGATCGTCAGTGATTCATCATCACATTATTAGATTGTTGTTGACGATGTCCAAGTCAGCATTTTACTACTGTGTTCAGACCAGTGGTTTCCAAACAAGGGTCACACCCTGCCAGAGGTCACAAGATCAAATCAGATGAGATGTTGAAAGGGAAGCAGAAAGAAGAAAACGTTCTGCTGACTTTTTCCAAAACTTTTGTGCTTTAAATATTGTACACTAACTAGCTAAACTAATTAGCTAACCAAAAACTCTAAACTTTTTGGGCCTTCAGTATTTATTTAGCTAAACCCACAGACTGTTTATGGAAATGGACAAAACAAGTGGGGCAGGAGTCTGACAACTCTGGCTCCAGTTGATTCAATTCAAAAATGTTCATTTTCAACCATGAAATACTCAGTCAACAAGCCATTCTCATGTCATTAGCTCAAGTTAATTCTTCTTCTCAGTGATCTGGTGGTCCATCTGGAAAACAAAACAAAACATCAATAAGTCAATATTAGGCTTTAAAAAGAAGAATATTTAGGGCCATGGTTAGTTTGATTGACAGGTCTGCTCTCCAATGAGAACAGGGCTTAAGTCGAGTCTCATACTCATTGAGCAGTGATCTCGGGTTTAAGGGTTAGACCCGCCTCCTCACTCCTTCTGTCATATCCAAATATGGTCACTTCTGGGTCGAAATAACCAACATGGCGACGTTCAAATGCCGATCTTTTGGCTTTAGAAAGGGAATCTACAAACCAGCAGGTGACGTCACACGTACTTCGTCCATTTCCATACACAGTGTGTGGCTGAAGCCATCTGAGATCAAAAGGTCTCCGTGGAGGAACAGTTGGTGATAACAGGCTCCAACTAGGCAAAGAGGTCACAAAACCATTGTCAGTCCCTGTTTGAATCTTCAAAGGATAATCTAAACATGAAGGTAACAGCAGCTAGCAGTTAGCTTAGGTTGGCACCAGAGACTATTCATAAAAATGTGACGAAGCAGCTGTGATGTCACCCGTTTGTTTGTGGGCTCCGGTTTTGAAGCCAGGAGATTGACATTTGAAGATCACCATGTTGATTGTTTGGAGCCCTAAGTGACCATATTTGGACAGCAGGAGTGAGGAGGCGGGTCTGAGCTGAGATCACTGCCCAATGTGTATGAGATGTGACGTCAGCTCTGCTCTGATTGGAGATCAGACCTGTTGATCTAGCTGACCACGCCCCTCTTCTTGAAGCCTAATATCTACTTCATGATGTTTTTTTCAGATGGACCATCAGATCACTGGTAACAAGAATTAACTTTAGATAATGACACCAGAATGACTTGTGGAAAAAAAATCACTGACTGAGTATTTCACGATTGAAAATGAGGATTTTTGAATTGCAGTCAGTTTGCAGCCAGAGGTTTTTGGAGCCAGCCTCCAGTGGCCATCAGGAGTATTTCATTTTATTTCACGTCCGCATCGGCCTCATTTTTTAGTCATACTTGCTTCATTCATTTGTATAAACACTCTGTGTTTGGCACAGACACTGGAAACAAAGGGAAACACTTAACCTGATCCACTGGTAACAAAATTCACCTCTGAAGGTTTCAAATTGACACGTTACGTCTTGTGCAAATAACAAAGTGCGGACAATAGAGAACTGTCAGTATTTTAAAATTCAACTTTCAGCACAATGTCTGGATTTCACTCTTAAACAGACAAGATATGACTTGTTAATCAGCGAGCTTTCGATGTGCAGATTGTTTTTACCTTTGGACGGAGACAAACTAGTGTTACTGTTTTCTACTGTCTTCTCAGACTTTTTCGCTAAGCTAAGCGAACCAGCTTCATATTTACTGTCCAAACATTGGGGTAGTATCAGCTTCCTTATCCAACTCACAGGAAAGCAAATAAGTGTATTTACCAATCCTATTTGTTCAACCGTGTGATTTTATAAACCCATGTTTTTATGCCATGTATGACTCTGAAAAGTAAGTCTAGCAGTCAGATACAACAAGACACAATGTACTTCTGAAATATTGCTTGGTGTTTGAGTACATGTACCACTGGTTGATACTGAAATTGAGTTTTGAAGTGATAAGGGCATGAAGAGACACAGTCCACCTGACAGTGTTTTGACACTTCCCAGTACGAAGCCTCCGTTGTACAGCCTTGCTGCATGTGATGACTCAGACTTCAGAGTCACACTTGGAAAGATCCGACTCCCCTCACATTCAGGAATTTCCTGATCCCCGCTCAGCTCCCTGTGAGTACGATCTGCAGACTATGAGCGACACTTACAGTCAGCACTCGTCCCACCCACTCTCCCTCCCAGCTGGACAGCTATTGGGAAGTTCCAGGTTAATAACTAAACTGAGGACACACGCTGGAAGACTCAGTGGGGCAGGCCAGATAGGTCGGCTCTGACTGTGGAGTCAGCGTTGTGCATAATTAGGCTGAGCGAAGCAGCCCTGTGCAATCTGTGAGAATATCTGAGTGAAGTCACAAACAATGAAACGTGTAGGCCTCCTAGATGACTTACATAGATATAAACATGCAGCCAAGATGACATTTAACTTATTTATAATCAGAAAATGACAATTGTCTTCACCACAGGCAGCATGAGTCATGACACCACTGTCAGATCAGACTCAAGTCTAGTTTCAGTAGAAACAACTGTGTCTTTAAGACGACTTCCGGCCCGGGTTACACACCTTGATTGTAGTTTTCCAACAGCGACGTGTTCTGCTGCTCTGTCATGCAGCAGCATGTTTGCCTGACGCCTTGACGTCAGCAGAGCAGTGGTTGGAAGTGCTATTACTCACTCTGTTTAAGTTACATTCCTGTACAGCACGTACCAGTGTCTCTCTCTCTCTCACTCCCAAACAGCAAGTTCTAGCCAAGACGATTGCCAAATCCTCCATACTACACCCATGTGGTGGAGTTTACACTCACTGTCTGTGTCTCTGGACATGTTCATCCTTCTTTAGAGTTCAGGGACCATCTGCTAATTTTTGAGCCTTATGTAGTGGAACCATTCAGACACCCACCATAAAGTACTGTGTGTTTTACAAAATGTAATTAAAGTTAGAAAAAAAAGTTAGAAAAAAAAAATGATAAAGTTTTTATCACTAATGCCTGATTTAAGTGTCCAGAATGAATATTGGAATTTAATGTCCACTCTTTAATGGCAAAGACGTTTTTATGGAAAATACTTTTTGTATAAACCGAAGCAACAAGAGTTTGAATAAAATGAGACCACATACAGCCTCGGTGTCCTCTATTAATCTGAAGTCAGTCCAGGAACCATCCCGGATGCAGGCCACTGTAAATACAGAATAACTGATGAGCAAACCCAGGTACAATTCAGAAAACAGGAAAGAGTGGGCTGTAACGACAAGAAAGGCTGTAGAGTCACCGAGAGAAGCAGGAGAGCATCACAGTCCCACAGAGCCACCTGGTGGTGTGTTCCAGACACTGCATGCTGCACCTCTACAGGCAGAGAAGGTGATGATAATAGATATAAAATAGATTGATTCAGATATTTCAGCCTCCTTTATAATATGTTATCAATGTGACTGATGAAATTATTAACTTAACTCTGTTGAACAAGCTCCCATTGACTGTTTTTGTTTGAGAAGGTTCAAAGGTTAAAGACCAAAACCCATTTACCTGCAATTTAATAACGTTGCAGTTATTTCATATGTAGTAATGACTCATGGACTGGACCTGCTGACTCAGTGACTTATTAGAAAGCTAATTAATGAATAACCAGCAATTATTTCTGCATTATTACACAGCACTGACCCCTGTGAATCGGTCTCCATTATTTTCAACATTTAACAAGAATCGAAGCTGAGCTCATTTCTCTTCCTCTCAAATCATTTCAGTCAATTCCAGCTAGTTACATAAAATAAATGGAAATATGTATAAACTATAAAGTATTAACTACAACTTCTGTGTTAGTTGTTAGGAAGTAACTTGCTAGTGACTCACACTACTGTCAAAACACAGTGAAGCTGTTTTTAGTTACACACAGGTGGAAATGACTTCCTGTTTTAATAAGTGCACCCGAGGCTTCTCAGTGCTGTGTAACTTAGAGATGTCCAATCCCTTTTCATCCTAGTTTATTTAGTTTTATTTTCCCTCTCAAAGCACTTTGAATAATCTCTTGTTGTCTTTTGAATACCTGCTATGTGATATTAAAGAGTAGCTGCAGCCACTAAAATACAAAATTATAGTTTTTGCAGTTTTATCTAGCAGAAGTTTTATCATGTGTCTCAGTCTTTGTATGATTTCTGTCTGAGCTGATTAAAAAATAAAATGAAAACAAAAAAACAAGGTAAAGTGTTTCCTTCTACAAAATGGTCAAATGTTAAAATCAGGCCACAGAAGAGTAAAATTAGACATTTGCAGACACTGAGATTGTCACAGTGAGCAGAGTCCTCAGGTCCATGCAGCTGACTCAGGGCTCAGAGGTGAAGCACCAACACAAGGTGATGAATGTGTGCTCTGCTGGACCAAGCAGCTCCTGCTGTTTAAAACATCAATGACAGAGACACATCGGCCTTTTCTTCTCACTGGATCACTGATAAGATCAACAGTACAGTCACATGATGTTTTATCACTACAACAGTGAAGTTACAGGTGCAAATCTCTGCAAAAAAAAACAGAACAATCAATAGATGATTTCTTTTTTATTTATTTAAAAAGGAAAACAACAAATGTAAATAAAAAAATACATGTTTCTGAGCTCAGCATTAAGTATAGAAAAACAGGAGAACTTGGTGCAATGGCTGCACAGGTGCTGAGATTTCATCCCTCGCTAAAGCAAAAAACAAAAAAAAAAAACTCAGCACACTGAAACCTGATTTGAAATATATATAAATCTAATAAGGGTGTGTCCTCAGAGAGGACATTCATACATTCTAAAGAAAGGTACAGCCGTCGGACAAAGCGCTGAACTTTGTCCAGTCCCAAAGGTAAACGAATGCTAGCAGCGCAACTAATCTCTTCTTAGGACAAACCTGTTGATTCACAAATGCAGCATGCTAAAAAAAAACAACAAAAAAAACAGAATCATACAAAACAATATTGCCAGCTCGGGGCCACGCCATGATACAATGGATAATCACTACAGTGTATTGTTTTCATCCCTGTGCTGGTGTTTGATTTTTGGTTTGTTCAAAGTCCCTGGTTCCCTGTTCAAACTCAGGGTTTACAAAGTAAAGGGTGACACGTTATTGAGTTTTTGTATTGCTGGAGAAAAGAGTCGGTTGTTCGCTACTTTGTGTCTTTATTCATTAAGCTGACACTTGTGTAACTAAAGCCAGGGGTAATAAAAGATCTCAAGATGATAACATTTCTCTAATCTTATTTGAAGTATGCCAGGCGATTGGACAGTGAGACATGTCCCCCTGTCCCCGCACCATTTAGTTTTTTATTTTTCTTAAATTCTGTGTCACTGTTGAGCTACCAGGGAGACAAAACGCAGAGGGAATCAAATACCAGGAAGCAACCTGGTCTACATCTCACATTTGACGTACTGTAAATGTTACAATAACATTTCTCACTGAGCGTATTCAACTCACACAAGAGGAGAACGCTCTAACGACTACCACTCGCGCAAATGTACATACACAGACTCACAAAAACACACTCAACCAGCACGCCTCCTGCAGCCAAACACAGGCCAGCAGTGAAGGCAGATAACAATTCAATGCCCATCAGGCACGGGGTCGCTCTCCTCTGACGTCCACATACTTCACCTTACTGCTGGGTTCAAGAAAAACCCAAAACAGAAGAACAAATCAACAAAGTTTTCTGTTACTGGCATGTTTTCAGACAGGCTGGTCAGAAATCTGGCTCTATGATTTCTGACCCAATTGTGTAAGCAAAAAAAATAAAATAAAACGTGAAATCCTAACGGACACATTAATTAAGGATGAAATGGAAGAACACATTCAAGTGTCATTTGGTAAATAAGCGAGGACACGCATGTAAAATGGGCCGACGGGCACTTCATCCTGTTTCACTGACCACCGGAGCTACAGCAAACCCTTTCCCTCTACAGACGTGTTTTATGTTGACTCTGCGTTAAGGTCGTGTTTGGGATGTGACACCTGAAAAACTGAGGCCCTGAGCGTCCAAGATGCCGTACAGAAAGAACGTTTGGGTGGCTGAGGAGGAGCGGCAACCCGCCGGCCCCTCGCACTGGTGAAAATGAAAAGGAGTGAACCTCAATCTGCTGAAGACCAAACAATTCACTCACTCGCAGAGTCAAAGCAGGCTGACGTCCCAGTCCGGTCCACTTCGCAGCATCAGTGGAGAGACAGGGAGGAACGAAAGAGGAGGATGGGGGACAGACATCAGTGGAAATAGGCTCGATAACAGGCGTAAGCACTGAGAGCCAGCGCTGTGCACAGGCACACGTTGGTTAGTAAAGGAGACCACGTCCCCGGCACAGGAGAGCTTTCCTTTGGCTGCTCTGCCGCCTCGGGCAACTCCGGCTCCCCCGCCTCCTCCTGCTGCTGGGATTTGTTGGGAGCTATGGAGGTATGATCCTGGATTCCCACGTGGCCATCGAGCTGATCATCAGTGTCAGGAGGAGGCTGGGGGGCAGCAACGTTCCTCTTTCGCAGCTCTGACTCCTGTGAGGACCTGAACCAAGAAAAATAGGAAGAAAGTAAAGCAGAGTAAAGCTTCACCGTCTCCTCAGACCAGTTTGATTTGGTTTTGTTTGATGAATACAACAGTTGGAGATTAAAGGATTTTTCTTTGACAAGTAGCTACACCGGCTCTTTGAGGTTCAAACTCAATCTAGTTCATAAGTAAAAGAGTTTTCATATAAAAGATTACAAAGTCCTTCAAAATAAAATTGTGAATGAGCAATAAAATAAACATTAACACCAAAAAATCACCTTCCCCAAAAACCTAGTTCTTCCACAGGGCTGCAGTTAGTTATCTAACTATGACTGAATAATTTGTTGATTATTTTCTTTACCAACTGGCTAATTGTTCTGTTTATAAAATGTCTGGAAACCAATCAACCAAAGATATTCACATTATTATCAGAAAAGTCAAAGAAAAGCAGAAAGTCTTTTCAAATTAAAAAAAGTTATTTATTTCTATGATTAGTTGTTTCAGTTTCATATTAAGTATTTATATCCAGTCACTGTCAAGTGAATTGAATTCAAAAAAACTAAATGAAGTTGGTACCTTAGCAAATACCTGACCAACATATAATAAAATCAGTTTTTTGAATAACACATTTTTAATTGGTGTATTGAAAGATTCAATCAATCAATACATCAGAATAAAACATCAACCAACACAGTTAGTTTGGCAAAATCAGATCATTTCCTTCTTATTCTTAACTGTATGAACACGACTTGCTGCCATCATCATCATCATCGTGCCACCACTGATGCTACTGTGGATTTCTGTTTACATGGTTGTTTGCTTTTGTTTGGACAACACTAAAAAAATTTCTCATAACTTATTTTTTGGCCAAGACGTCTAAGCTCATGTGTTGCAGCCTGATTTATGAAGTGACTCGGTGGTCACCAGACAGTTTATCAGTGAATCACAGGCCTGGATCATAATGACAGATAACCATTTACAACTACAGGTGATGGAGCTGGGTCAGTGGACCGAACCTGCAGGTCTGTCTTTGGACTGTGGGAGGAAACCAGAGTACCTGGTTCTGGATGGAGGACCTTCTTGTTGGGAGGTGACAGTGCTAAACACTGCACCACCTCCTAAACAGATCCAGCTCTTTTCCACTACGTTGTACCAGTTGTACTCGACTCTCTTTTGTTACCAGGGTGATCGTTTCCATGACAGAGGAGTGAAGGAGGAGAATGTTGATGAAGTAATCTTCAGATTACTGTTGTGGTGTCACAGAAAGATCTTTGAAGACTTTTTTAAGAAGATAAATTATCGGTTTTAACTTCAAATATGTTGTTAATTCATTAAGTTGGAGCCTGGTTAAAAACCTGCTCTGAGGTTTTCAGAGATGTGTGGTCCTGCTACAACCTCCATCAGCTGTTCCACCGACCGGGCAGAGATCATAACCCTGCTGACGTCTTTTAAATATCATTTTAACATTGTACTAAAGCCTCTTATTGTACCTTGGATCTTTTTACTGCATTTCCCCACATACTAAAAACTTGTGACTATCACCGTGCACACTGTCATCTGCAGGTACAAATATTTGCATGCTGCACAGTGATGACGCAGCGGCAATTCTGACCAATAACATTTTAGTACCTGCTGGTACCTGGTCAGCTCCTTTTTTGCAACTGCATGAGAGCAGGTACTAGAAAAGTGGTACCAGGGTCCAGACACTATTTCCTAATGGAAAACCAAACAAACAGAGTCTATTCAAGCTGGTACCATGTAGTGGAAATGCATCAATATTTGACAGGGTTTGCAGGCTGATGTCATACAGAGAAAGTTCTCTAGTGTCTCTACTGAAACTTAAAAGCTGCAACACCAGTTTTATTTTTACAACCTGCAGCTGATGGAGATTCACTGCTCTGTGTGTCTCCTGCTCTGACTCTTAACTGCATTTCCTCGTCCTTTTTGCTATGTAACATGCTGCATGATGCGAACACAGCCTCTGAGAACTGAGTAAAGGATTTATGCACAGCGGTCACCACTGCAGCCTGATCCAGTTTGTTTAAAAAACTGTTTGTCTAACATGACAACGAAGCTTAATGAGAAGGATTACCCCAGACTGCGGATGTCGATCTGTCGGATGACCTCATCACTTTCAGGGAAAAACGATGTCTCAACTTTGCCGTTATAAGGATCTCTGGGAGGAGGAAGAGGAGGAGGAGGGGTGAACTCTGGAGGATCGTCTTCCTCATTTGAGAGCTCTTTCCATGACTCCTTGAGGGAGAAAAAACAAAATCCTCTTGAATATGAGTAAAAACACTACAACACAACATGCACCATGCATGTGCAGTTTCTTAATCTGAAAAAGAGACGTACCAAGTGAAATCTGTGCCTTAAAAACAAAGAGCAGAAAAGAGAGGAGGGACTTGCCTGCAGAGATGTGTCTCCCTTGATGTATTTGGCACCTTCAATGACAGCGAGGTAGGAGAAGCGAAGCTGATCTGCAGTCTGAATCAAGCCCATTCGATAGCGTCGCATCTCCAGCAGCACATCTCGAATACGCACTGAAGACGGATCCTTTCGGAGGGACATCTGCATAAAACCACAAAACAGTCAGTGCAAACGTCTTTAAAGACAACCTATGATGCTCATTTTCCAACTCTGTATTTACAGTCTGGGCCTCTTCTAAAGTAGATTTGCATAGATTGCAGCAACCAACACATGGAAAAGCAGAATAGGTCCTCTTTAAGTTCTAAGAGGCTGATTGAGTAATCAGGTTTGTGCTTCTGAGAGATGATGACTTCTACACCACTAGTCAGACCACTCAGGCTCATCATCATCATCATCATCATTATCATCATCAGTTGCTTCTAACTATGAGCTTACTCTATCGTGAAAGTTTCTCGAGAAACGTGCGCTAATTTCCTGTATGACGCAACTGTGATGTT
Source organism: Pseudochromis fuscus (assembly GCA_900323345.1). NCBI lineage: Eukaryota > Metazoa > Chordata > Actinopteri > Pseudochromidae > Pseudochromis > Pseudochromis fuscus. The sequence goes on along the minus strand of OOFC01013652.1, from coordinate 4,108 downwards.
AAAAGAGATAAGGGCTATTTATATCTTATTTTCAATTCAAAACTCTGTACAAACCAACAAGAGGCAGGTGTCCACCAGACAGAAGGTCCCGGAGCGTCCGATCCCAGCGCTGCAGTGCACTACCACTGGTCCCTGGTCCGAATTCAGACAACCCGACTCCCTCACCTTGAACAGGAAGTTAAGGAAGGATGCAGGAGACTCTGGGACGCCAAAGTCAGGCCAGGTGGTGTAGTGAAAATGTAAAATCTCACGAGTCTCTTGAGTCTGCAGAAGAACAGAAAGGAAAAAAAGTAGATATGCAAAAGGAATAAAACAACCACTTGGTGTTAAAGTATCATCGCCCTAATCTAAAACAATTCAGTTCAACCTCAAGGTGAAGACACTTACAGACAGATTTTCCAACTCCAGCTGACGGACTGTGTAGTAAGATTTAATGTCTTCTGAGATGAGAGTAAGCTTGAAATTGGTATCTTCAAAGATGGCATCTCTCTCCTCTCTGTGCGGCCAATACTGTGCACATTTAATCTAAAACCAAACGAAGGTGTGGGTTACACACAGTGGAACAAAACCACAAAAGAAGACATGCGGTCACCATCGCTCATTAAGATGCTTACAGATCCTTTCTCTATGACCCGGTTCAGCATCACCACACCGCGGGTCCTCTGCTCCCACACCATCTCCCAGAAGTGGCCACATGTATTTGGAAGGGGTCCCTAAAAAAAGAAAAACAGTGAAGTGGTTTTATTCTTAGTGTTACACAACATAACAAAACCAGTGCATCTATTTAAAGAAGGCATCTGATGTTATTTAAAGGAGACAAGGGAATTTAGTGTTCAGTATATCATCTTAGTGTCAGACGAAGAGAGAAGTATTTTACTGTTTGTGTATGATTTTGGGATAATAAATGATTTTAATGAATTGGAGGTTTATTTGTTATCAACATCACAACAAACTGCAAGACCTCAATGTTTTTGTTTTATTACGAGACATAGGGTCTTAAATTTTGATGGAGGTATCCTGCCTGAAAAAAACCAAAACATTTAGTGTTTATAAGCGGTGCACGTTGTAAATATAACACACTACTTGTAGTAGTTAGCCAAAACACTACAACCACTCTGTCTAATCCACTGCTGGTCTTGAAAGTGTCCCTAGTCCAGCACTGACCCAATGAGGCCTGGACTCTACAAGACCTCTGAAGGTTCCCTGTGGTATCTGGCAACAAGATGCTGGCAGCAAGATCCTTTAAGTCCCACGGATTAAGACTTGTTCCAGCTCAACCATCGCCGCCCCGTCACCAGTTTATAATTTATCCCTTTCTGTTGGTCACCACTGCCGACTGGGAGCTCCCAAACAAACTTTGCCGTCTTGGAAATGTTCTGTTTTTGGCTCAGCTGTGACGATTTAACCCTTATCAAACTCACTTAGGTCATTACTCCACATTCCTCCCACATCCAACACGGTGACTGAGAGAACTGGCTGTTCACTTATCGTCTAATATGTCCCAGACATTGACGTCTGCCACTGTTACGCAATCATCATTGTTTGCTTCAGCAAAGTGGTCGTAATGTTTTGGTTCATTAGTGCAAGTAAATTATATTAGGATATTGTAAGTGTGTCTTAATGCACAGTAACTGTAAAAAATATATATTGGATTTACTATAACACCATTTATTTTCTGTTTACACATTCGTCTCTTATTGGTGCAAACACTTCAGCTTAGAGCGGGATTATTTATACCCCATTTATAACAATGAGATTAGGATAAGTAAGAGAAAGGGTTTGCAGCATTATTGAAAACTATTCCAAAGTCTCCATCCAGGGACCTGAATTTAAGTTGAAGAATAATTCAAGATTGTGCACAGTTAAAAATGCTGATTGTAGCCCATGCTTACCTGAGTCAGAATATAGTTCCTCTGCGCCTCCTCTGCTGTTATTAGGCTGGCGTTGATGTAGTCATTTGTACCGAGCTGCAGACATATTCTGCTGTGGTCAACTGAAGTGAAAAACAAAGAAACGTGAAAATATGTGTGTTTTTAATCTGCCTCAAACCCCCCTCAACACAGCTGCTGAGGACAGGGGACAAGAGTCTTTAACAAAATAAAGACGTTTCACTTTAAAACTGAGATGTCAACTTTTCTCCACAGTGGAAGAACCTTTAACCCAAAATGTAAACAGCATGAACAAGTTTCAGGTTCCTGATTTTCACATCTTGTTTAAAGAGAATAAGAAACACTCCACTTGGTATATACGGTAACTATTTACAGCCCGGTCTGCACAATTTGCATGGCCCAGTCAGTGTGAAAAAGAGGAAACCACGAAGTTCAGCTGTTGGATTTGTGAAAAAAACATTGTAATTATAAACTGTACTAAGTTGTATTCTCATGACTGATCAGTAATCAGTTAAAAGTATGTAACAACTAAATGTAGATACATGGTGTCTGAAAGGGTTTACAAAGTTCTTCTAGAAATAAAATACAAGATAGAACTCATCAAACACAATGGAAACATGATTTCAAATTAATGTTATGTGAAGAAGAGAATAAGAGGAGGCTCAGATGTGCTTATGGATAAATCTATCTTCTTAATAGTGATTTACACTAGTCTGATTGTGTTATTGGTTTAAGACTGTTAAAGGCAAACTGCTCTAATTCATTCCCTATAGTTTCCTTCTATTTCTTTTGCAACTTTCCCATCTATTTCTTTTTACCATTTATTAATCTTATGTTAGGATTCACTTGAAAATCAACTATCAAGCTAATTTTCACCACAAAAATCTAAATCAGTATTTATTTTAATTGATCATTCAAAAGCCTGTTTGCACTAGTAGTTTTTATGAGATGAACACAACAGTATTTTACAGTACATTACTACCCTGATCTCCTGCAGGTCTACCTACATTTCTTATCATCCCACTGACGCAATGCTGTGACTATTGTGTAATACTACCTTTATGGTTTTTCAAATTATTATCACACCGCCTGAGTTGAGCCAGCAGTAAACTGACGTGTCTGTATCACATTCACATGTGAAAGAAGAAGTCACCGTGGCTGATGTTTGAGCATAAATAGCAGATTACAGACGCAACAACACTGTGGGTGGAGCACCATGCACACAGTCCCACGCTGTCAGGAAATTAAAGGAATATTCTCAGAGTGTGAAGCAGGCAGAGAGGGACTCACATGGGCTAACATCTCTGTATCGATTCCGAGTCTTGTTTTCGGGTGATTTGGCAACCTTGCAGGGGAGCTCACATGACTGTTGACGGATCTCCTGTGACAGAAAAAACAAAATAACATTCATTTAGTATTAATTAAAGGCTCTCTATGGCTGTTGTATGTTCCTTCATATACTTGAATTCTGCAGAAAATGATCAGAGTTCCAGCAGCTCAAACAAACCTAAAGAATAAGTACTGTAAAATAACTGTGTATGTATGTTTACATAGTAGTAGTACAAAGGAAATGTGCCTGTGAAGTGCAGTTATTTCCAATACAGTACATCATCTGTCAACTTTCCTTTACTGGACATACGATCCCCCAAAATTGGCCTTAACATGTTAGTACACACATATAAAACAATGTACACATAATCAGCTTATTAATGGTGACGTGTTATGAACCTGTTTTGTTCAAGGACCTGTTACAAAGTTAATCTGAGGAATACTACTAGTTAAGTGTAGAGTGAGTGTGAAGGGGATGGAGTAGAGCTGGGTGATGGGATGTGCTGCTGGCTGTGAACCGGGCAGACGCATCAATCATCGGATAGGTCCGAGCAGGAAGAGCTCGGACTGAACTAAACAAAGCTCCAGAACATTTAAAGCTGTGTTTCAGTAAAAAATCCTTCACTGGTAATTCCTGGCCTGAACGTGACCGCTCGGTCCACGGTGTATTTCTACATTTCCACCTTGATTCTCTACCTGATAAATGGCGCTCCAACTCCAGTTTTCATCGATTTCCCGAAACTCGGCTTCCATCGCTGACAGTCCAGCTGCCTCTGTTCTACTCCGTCTTTAACCCCTGGGTGATAAGACCAGCCGCAGCTCCCCGGTGGTTCGACAGATTAAACCAGTTTCCCGCGGTGGCTGCCCTCGGTCTCCCCGCTGTCCTGTAG
>OOFC01013650.1:0-24869 GCA_900323345.1 Pseudochromis fuscus | reverse complement strand
CCCTTATTAACATCTCACAGTGGAAATCAAATATGCAAGGAAAGTAGTGTATCTACTAATTAGTGCTGAATTCATAATTACTGTGCTCATTGATGGAGATACATTTGAATACGTTCATTTCCTTAGGGAGAGAGGCAGGCTGTCCGGGATAGACTGGGAGAAAAAAAAATCCCCTTCAGCCCCCCTCCCTTTTCTTTTGGAAATTAGGGATCCGTGGCACATGGCGATACTACCAGACTAAGATCCGAAGTGCCCGCAATTTTCTTCAGATATAATTAATCAAGTGAAGCATGTAACCTAATGAATGTGTTTGATATCCGCTCCTATTCAAATATGGGCTTTATCGCGATGTGTGCCGGAATTGCTTAGAGCTATGCATAGACAGTGACATTGCTTGGAAATGTTCTTCAACAGTTTCTCTTTGCGTGTAAACAATATCCATGCTTGTCAAGGCATGAAAAAAAAAACAGACAGAGAGACACATTTTAATTGCAGTAAATTAATAACAATTAAGCCGCAGGATGCTGGGTATCTTGACAGTGCTTTGTTGTTACCCTGGAGATAATTTCACTGAGTGCCTTGCAAGTCTGACAAGCAGGTGAAAAGGTAGAAAAGAGAAAAAAACTGACATTTTTTGCAGACAGGACTAAAACAAGAAAACAAGACTGGCCTGACTACTTTTTTTAAAAGTAAAATACAAAAATACCGATTTAATTAACCAAAATGTTGACTTTGGAAGTTGGCGGATTATTTTAAGCCTTTGACCATGAAAGTTGATGGATGAGTTCAACGTTCAATCGAAGAACTGTCCAACATACACACCGAAAAATGAAAAATGTGAAAGCGAACACACTTGCCGTGCAGTGCGAGTCGACAGATAGACAAACGGACGTTGCGGGAGGAAGATCCATAAGTCCTTACTGTGACCTCAGAGTGTCAGAGCGGCAGAGTCACGTGACGGACAAAGGCTCTCTAATTAACAGAGAGGACTCTGGAAAGCCGCTCTGTAATGAGGCACCATGCTGGACGGGCCTCCAGTGAGGCACTCGGCCCATATGCAAGGCCAGCATTGCAGGAATTTACATACTGCAGGTCAATTGAACATATGCACACTCAAAACTGACTAATGACTTCCACTAGTGCTCTGATTCTATTTCACAGCCTGCTCTCAGGATGAGCGTAGTATAGAACACTAATGAGGATAACACTGGGAGGCGTACGACTGCAAACATTAATATATGTATCAAGACATGGGGTTCAATATTAAACCTGGTTGCTGGGGAAATGGGTACAACCACAACATTTCCATGGGTCCAACTTCAAGCTGCATGACTGAACCTCCCGTACAAAGGCAGCGTTTCATGGTGTGGCTGATCAGCAGGGAGCAAAAGCCAATGTCCAGTAAAGTGCCCATCCTTGTCTTTTTGCCGCACATTTACTCCCAGACAGCTGATGCCCAGTACCTGTAAGGCCACCCATTCACTATTAAAGTCTTCCCCCAGCACCCCACAGTTTGGACAGTTTGGGGGCTCGGCGGGGGTGTGTGTGTGTGTGTGTGTGTCCATCTGTGTGCGGCTGCATGCTTGTGTGCTTGACTGCCCGTGTGTGCGTGCATGCGTGCCGCTCGCATGCATGTGTATGTATGCGCATGAAAGAGGGGGTTTATGTTGAGGGGGCGGCGGCGAGGAGTTGGAAGGTGTTAAAAGTAGGAGTGCTGGTGGTGGTGGGGGGTGGCTCTTATTTGGCTGGGTGTAAAAAAATGCCCCCAGGTCTCCTGATGGAAGAGACAGGTATTAGCTCTGAGACCTCCATAGTCCCAGCTTGCCATTAGTTTCCTCTCCAGCTGCACCAGGATCCGGACTATGAATCTGCCATGGCTGGTCATTCATCAGTTTCACAGTCCGCACCAGCACACACACACATTCCAATAACAACACTGTGAAATAGTGAGTGAGTGAGTAAGAGACATAGAGAGGGAGAGAGGGGTAGAAGGAGAGAGAGTAAAAGTGTGAGAAAAAATATCTTGTCATACAGAGACTTTTACTTCAGCAAGTGTGTATGACCACTACATGCTGCACCTTTGACTCAAATGGGGGCTACATTACCAGTGCAGCATGTGTGTTTGCACACACGCATGCATGACCAAAAAGGCCCACGCACAACTGTTTGTCTCTGCCTGATTGTGTACATGTGTGGGTGCAGTCTTCCACAAAAAGGTGATGAGACATGATATAAATTAAGTCCAGGTTCTGCGTGCTGCCGTTTCGCACAGTTGAGCATTAGCCCAGGTCCCACAGAGTGATGTGGAACTTCCTGTCAAACAGGAAGCATTTAAATGTTGGCTAGAGAGTTATGGAATTGCCTGTGGAAACATATCGGGGGAGGTCAAACACAGAGGTCAGGACTCCAAGACTTTCCATGTCAAGGTCCTCTCTCATCAGACCCTTCAAGTTTTTCTAACTCTGGTGGTTTGTTTTAATTGTAACGTTCTGAGATTGGAAATCAAGCTGTGCAAAAATATTTCTGACATACTGCTGACTGCACCTCTTTCACCGAAAATATGGAAATTTAAATAACTTCTTGTTGATGTGTTTTTTTGTGAATTAAAAGACTGAAAGTTCTCTAAAACAAACAAATCAATCAAAGTATTCAGTTTCATCCAAGATGACCTACCTTACCAAAAGAACCTTTTTTGTTTTTTGTTGCCCTGTGTGAGTGAAGGCCACAAGCTCTGTCATGTAGTGTATATGCTAACTCAAAAGGAAGGACAGGTCCTAGCGATTCGGTCGCTTGGGTTGATGTGACCAGGACATGGCCATGGCAGCAGTGAAAGCCCGGTTGAGCCATAGTGACACGTCGTCTCCATCCATCTTCAGTCTGAAACATTTTACGCTAACTGACAGAGCGTGGCGCTTGCTTACCCACCTCCCAGAGGAAATAGTCCAGACTGGTGTCTTCTTGACATGCACTAAAGAGTGAGCAGTCCAGAGGTCCAGAGGGGCATTGTGTATTCAGTCCAAGACGAAAGGTTAGATCCTCTGAAAAGAAAGAGTAGTTCAGTATATATTGTTGAAAGTGACAATGACTTTTTTTGGTGTGTTATTCAAGCAAATAAACAATTCAGTCAGTGCTTTCAGATTTTTGCTGTTGTTATTGTGCAGAGCTGCTACCTGCAGGTATACTGGTGCTGTGTGTATTTGTGTGGAATGAAGAATTATGGACGAAAAGCCCTTTTTAAATGACTGAAACATATTTTTTTAAATATATGTGTAAAAAATATTCCTTAACATATGCTAACAATTCACTAACATAAATTTGCAAATGGTAAAAAACAAAGTTTTTGCTTTATCTTATTAATGTTGGTCACATGTGTTCTTGTAATTTAAGCAGGATATTTAAATAATAAAAACAGTGAAACAAAATATTTCTACACAGATGTAACCTCCTCACTGACAGACTGAATTTTGTCTACACTTGTGTTCATATCCTGTATCTCGGTCAGGTACAAAAAGAAGGGGGGAGGTAGAAAAGGAGAATTGAGCAGTGGCTGTAGTAATAAATCACAGGATCGCTGGTGACATTCATACAATACGGATACAGTGTTAACTCAATGAGTCGGACAGCCCTAGCCTGTTCCTCCATCCTGACCTTGCCTCCCTGTCGTAATCAATCATGTTGGCACGGCACACACGCTCCTTATTTATTATTACTCTGGACCCGCATGTACAGTAAACAATGAGTAGAATACATTCGAAAGACTGAGAGAGTAGGGTGCTATTATAAGAGAGGAGGTAAAGGTCCAGTGGAATAACCGGGGGGCATATGTGTCCAGCTGGCTGGTTAAAAGACTACTGAACAGGACAGTGAGCAACCACCATGGCCAATAGTCGGCTATAACGTGCAGAATTGACCAATACTAAGTGCCCATTGCTCCACAAAGGTCACATTATTGTCACTAGTTAAAATTTACAATCACTGCTGCGGATGTTGTGAAACATCACAGTGTCATGTTCTTGTATTGCTCTTATTTTTCTGTATACTGAGAGAGTGTCTGCACACTTGGATAAGTGGACTCAATGTGAAGGAAGGTGCTAAAGCTGTTTTCACGTCTGTCTTTACTGCAAGATCACATTAAGAAGCCGTCAGACAGATGTCATTTATTTCTATGCCTTTTGACTGTTTTCCTCTTCGAAGTGTATTATAATTCTACTTCTGTTATTCTCAGGTAGCAGGTGTATATCCTGAGTGACAAACCATTTTCTTTGTAAAACTAATAGCTTACAAAGTCAGTGTAAATTAACAATGACCCAATGTGAAGCCTTCATAACACCACCATAGCAATCCATGAAAGCCAGCCAAGCCAGACGTCATACAGTCCCATATGCAGCCTATGCAGGGGGCCTGTCTTGGCAACAAAACAGGGCCCCCATGTACAGCAGAGGGCCCCTGAACTCTTCATGAAGGATGGCTGGCTACAAGGAGGGCCGAGGGGGAGTCAGTTTAAAACACATACCATATGCAGTTAGGAAGAGCCTCATTTATCAGCCCCTGAAATTCCTTGGTTTTTACACCTCAGACCCCCCAGCACTTTCTCTCCTCCCCTTGGGGTTAGCCACCTCCTAACTGTACACCACAGATGACAGGTCGCTGAGACCTGGCTTTAACTGCAGACCACAACTCTGATTTGTCTCTCCATTGAAATAACAAGGAATTGATTATGTAAGTAATCTAGTGACAGGCTGTACGGGAGTAAGTATTTGATAAATACGCCGTGAAATGAATTGCACTCAGCTTACTGTGAATTTTCTCAGATATATCCATCGTCCTTTTTTTTTTTTTTTTTTTTTTTTTTAGGGTGATTTTATGCTCAGTATTTTTTTTCAGTTTTCTTGTAAAGTCCATCAACCTCTCCTGTCTTTTTTGCCCTTCTCCTGCCCTTCCTGTCCAAACTCTTCTTCGCAGTTGGACATCATCTGGCCCGTGAATGGCACATTGTTATGCTTGTTCCTCAGTGGCCGTCTGAGCAGATGCCATGAGCAGCCGCAACACCGGTCCCTGCACAAGGTTGGTAGCTCGCATTCAACACGAGGCTGTAAATTACATCCCGCGAACACACAAACACTCTGCGCTCAACTGAGTTTCAGTAGTTTAGAGCACCATTGAAGGAGCATAGCATATCCTGATTTTGTTTGAGTGAAGACCGGTCTCAGGCAGCGGGGGAAGTGGCCCCCGCGGTGCACGAATATGGCCTAGACGAAGAGATCATGCACGGACAGCTGGGCTTTGAACTTCTTACCCCTGCGTTCCTGGGGTCAACAGCTTGGTGGCCGCAAGGGTCAACCAGCAGTAAGAGGCCGTCTTCTAGTGAACTGCCGGACTTATTTTGACTGAGTCCCTGTGGCACGATTACCCCATGGTGGCTGGAGGTGATACTCTGCCGAGGGATCAGGTGAAGCAAAGTTTAGAAATAACATTTGGATTGCATGCATGCACATTTCTGAGCGTGTGGGAACGGAAAAATGCTACAAATACCTTCTTGATTTGAAGTCTGTTCAATTTAAGACTTAAACAATTATAAAAGACCTGCCAACAATATGAGGTTTTATCTGAACAAAACTTCAAACAAAATCACGGAGTTAGGCTTGCTAGAAGTACAGTAAATAACACTATAGATCTAAGATGAGACACAATAAAGTGTGATTTGTTATGATCTGGGGAAATACATGGCTCAAAATCCAATCAAAGATATCACCAAAGTGTATTTGAGGAAGAATCATCCTTGTTGCGACTTGCTACAGACAATATTTACACACTCAAATCCCACGTCTAGTCAACGGATGCATAGTGGCTCACTAAGATATATGGGTTACTTTATTCATAGCACTTCAATTACAAAATCATGTATTGGGGGAAGAATAAATTAATAATAAAACCCCCTATCTGAACTTCTAATATTTTGCTTGGCGAAGGGAAACGAATTACCCTTTTCAGAACTGATGATGTATTACTAGCGTTTGATCCTTGGAGGTTTCACCATGCTCACATTCATTACTTTCAAGTGCTGAGGTGTATCTGCAATTAGAAGCACCTTGCAGTGGATTTCTGACACTCCCGCAGACTTGAAACACCAGATCATAGAATCATCACAGCATTATACTGCAGGAGAGGGGACGGTGTCTCCTTCGAATGGAGGCAAGGATGGGGGGAGGTGGGGAGGTGGTGGTGCTGGTGGTGCTTAATTTAACCATGTGCCCATAAGTGAGGGGAGCCGGTAAGCAAATGAGGACCTTTCATTAAATCAAAGGTGATTTTTGTTCTGCTAATGGGTGCCCCAAAAATCTAGTACAGCAGCGAAACATGTGATCATTCTCTGTGGAGCCTGCTATACTGCTACAGACCGGTCAGGGCTATTCTTATTACAGTATGCATAATGTAATGAGCATGCTTGTTTAATTTAATCACACTGAGTGGACTGTGTTAGTATTTCTTTGAAACGACAAAGCCATACAAGCATACAGTTTGATAAAAAAAGGGAATAAATAATACAATCACTCACCCGGCTTGTGCAGTTAATGCACTTGCTATTTCACAAATGGTAACCATTAACAAGGTATAGTGAGTTCATGGTATGGAGAAGTTGTGCAGTGTTTTCTCACCCTTGTTTCCCAACATAGAGTTTCATTTTAAATTTGAATGCCCTCAACTCTCAAATGTCTTCAGAATTAATGTCCTCAAGAATTGCTGTCATCCTCAAGTCCTCCACTGATTGGTCATGACAGGGGCCAAAACGGCCACTGTGGTGAAACACCTCAGAGAAGCAAAGGAAGTTTAGCCAAAAAACACGCTGAGCCATTATGTTAAAGTAAACGACAGCACTTCCTAATGTCATTTGGCAGTGCTAGCACTCAGCAATTAGGGCCTCTCTTAATGCGACGCTGGGAGCATTTCTCCTCAAGGTTAGCGCCTCATTTCCCCACGATGGGTCTGCAGGGCCGCACCAGATGCATTGTGGGAGCTGGGGGGCGCGAGTTAGGACAGGTGTCCGCCACCTTGGATATCTCCCCTCGCAGCTGGCACCAGCTGGCACCCCCAGTGCCCCATCCGGACGGTCTGCTCTGCCTTCTCCATGGAGGAGAAGGAGGAGGAGGAGGAGGGGGGCATGTCAAGGGCAGACCTGGTACAAGCTCACTCACAGGGCACCCATGCCATGACATGACCTGGCCACTAGGGGACCTGCCAGCAGTGAGGGGTAGGAGTAATGTGGTGCAGCCGTGCCCGTTTGGAGACCTGCTCCAGCATCCCTAATGGACCGGCAATGATGAGGCCCAGCAGTGCCAGAGGGTCAGAGGCAGCTTCTGTGGAGGACGCTGCTCTTCCCACTAGAGAGCAGAGGATGTCATGTCTGAAGGTGGTCTCTCTGGATGCACAGCAGCCATTTTGCCAGGAGGTAAATGGGAGAGGAATCTTTGAATTACTGTGTTGTGTAAATTGAGCGTGCACTTATATATCCACATCCATATTAAAAACAAACATCTGTGACAATCATGGAGTAAAATATATTGTAAAATATGCAAAAAACATGCAAATTCATATATATGTATTTATATTTACATATATATTCAGCTTTCACAATTATGACCAATTTATGGTCAAATAGTTTATACTAGTATGTGCTACCTTATCTTTTGTATTTAGCTTTCGTGTCAAAAGTAATAGTAATACATTATGGATACCTACACTAAAAATAGATATTTTATTTAAAAATCAATAAAAATATTATAGAAAGATACAACATTTAAGAAAAAGACACTGCTTTTATACAATTTACATTATTAGATTATATGATAATATATTAGATTATTAGATTATATCATTTCGCCTACCATATTATGTCCATATAAATTATACAGTATTGTATTTCGAAATATTTACAGTTCTCATACCTTTTTCCCATGTATCTGAATTTTATAGATGTGTGTAAGTACAAAAATAAATCAAATGTTGTTTTTTGTGGTGATTGGCTGAATGGTGCTGGGTTAAAGCAAATTATTATGAATGTAAAGCGGCTGACTTGTCTCCAGTCAGGAGAAATCACTTCACATTATAAGCGCATTATGTTCCAGGCAATACCACACAGTGGTTCCCTACTCATGATGTGAGTTAATTCACTTAATATGTCTTTAATGGGGAGAGGCTTTTCTTTGTATAAAATGGTTTCCACACTGACCATTATCTGAAATCAAGCCTAATGATGGCTCCGGTTTATGATAATGACCATTATCACACAGACCACCATCATGTCTGCCAAATGATCAAATGATCTTGCATTTCTTACTTGCAGTCTGAATTTGTTAGTCATGTAAATTTAAGCCCTTGATGAAGCCCCCCCCCCCACATTTCTCCTCACACCCTCCTGTATAATATTAGACATCTGATGCGTTTGCTGCTGTTGTTCAGACCTTATATTGAACTAAGGATGCTTTTGAAGTTCTTAACAGCACATAGCATATCATCTCTGCCCTCATCAGCCCTTAATGGGCAAGAAGAAACATGCAGGAATCTCATAGTCTCCTTAGTTAACATAGTCATCAGCTTCAGTATATAAAGGTAACTGTGAGGCAATAATAATAATTTGTAATAACACACACTGGCTCTTGGTGTCTGATGCCACATGAATCCTTTGAAGTGCAGACTGTTGATTACTGTAAATGAGAGCTGTTTCAGGGTGGATTGTGGGTAATTATATGCAGTGCACCCCAGGGAGCAGTGGTAGGACCCAGGGGACAGCAGTTCCACAGGAGAGTGAAGCACAGACAGAGCAACACATGCTGGGCCACCGATTCCCAGCATGAAACAAGTCAACAGGCCTGTCTTTTATTTCTAATGTCTGTGATTTACATGAAAGAACCACTGTCACCCAACCGCAACAGAGTGTTGTATACCGCAGTTTGATTGACAGGATTTCATATTTCACATGTCCCTGCTCCCCCTACTCCCTCCCCGAACAACTTGATGATGATTGCAGCATTATAACGCCGAACATATTGCCAGTTTAGCCACTGTGAAATGCAGCTCCTCTGTATTTACCATGTAATATGGATGACAATTGTTATCTGTTCGATATGTCAAGTGGAAAATATAAATTATAATCTGTAAGTGTGAATTGAAATTAATAAAAAGACTAATTATGAGATAACACTGCATCCTGTGGTTCTAATTATATGAAACGAGGAAGAAACAAATACTGAACAAAGCTAAATATAAATGTTTTCAAATTAATTATAAATTTGTCAACAAATATAGACATTTTAAATTTAACAAAACCATAGAAATTGTTACAGTGTTCATACTTCTCATTTGTTCATATCAGCACTGCACAGGTGGATTTACAGTTATTACATCCTGTATTTGTAAGCCCATATAAACATTTAATAAATGGTTTTATGACATACTGTAACAAAATGTAATATGTGAACAGCTGTAACTCCTCCTGTCGACACACATTATAGAATAATCTACATTGTAAAACACATCTGTGACAATATAAAAATGTTTTCATAGGTGAAGTTATAAATGTTGACACATACTGTACATTAGTAGATATTTTATTTTTTTACAAAATCCCCTTATATGTGCTTACAGCTACAGACCATTTATTAGATGTTCATACACTGCTTACAGAAGCTAAATAGGGGCAGTTCAAGTCACCATTTTTTTTTCTAAGTACATATTTTCTAATTGTCCTTTATCTATCAAATATACATTGAAAATTGAATTCAAATTAGGATGCAATGTGAGGCAAAGTTTCCAATCATGCTGGGAGCCCCGCAATCTCTTTCTCTTCACTTGAGCTCATTTCTCCACTAATGACTTTGCCCTCTGATGCAAGCCAAGGGATCATCAAAGGTCCTTGAAACAAAAAGGGAAATATAGCAATTACTGGGACTTTCATCGGCAAGAAAAAGATTAAAAACCCCGTGGTTGTATAAGCACCCGAGAAGCAAACCGAGATCTGTTTCACTATTAAATGTATATTCAAGCACTTCACTGCAGACGTTATTCATCAACATGTTCTTCCTTTCACCACCTTCATTCATTTTTTTTTCTTCATGCATGATAATAGAATCAAATGTATTATGTATTACTAATCACATGATAAAAGCCTGTGGTGTTAGTAATGCATGTAGATTCCAAAATGCTGTGCATGTACAAGAAAAGTCATTGCCTTTTTAACAGTGGCCTGAGGGAATGGAGTTGTCCCTTAGCCTCCATAACCATTGACACAAAAGGTCCCCAAACAATTTCAAATTACTGCTTTATTTCTCTCTCTTATATAATCCACCCACATTATTAAATCTACCACCTTCTGGGACTTTACTGATACAATAATATTACAGTGCTAAGATGTTTACATTCGAGACCGCCAGCTTTCCTTGTTATAAACATGTATGCCCTTAGGACTTGTGCAAGACGTATGCATACTACTTGGCCTAAATGAGGCACAGGTCATTTTGTTTTTAAGAGGGGTCAATATTACCTCAAGCAAGGGGCCAAGGCCAACACCAGAACCTGACTGAGCAGAAAATGGCTCCTGATACTCACAGATGAGATCTATTATACATTAAACATGCTTGTAAATATTCACTAGTCAGACCATTCAAATGGAAAATATGGTTTAGGTCAAAGGTCTATGAAAATGTTGTCTCCAGAGGAAGTCCCCCTAGAATTGAGGCAATGATGATAACAGGGAGAAACACCCATAGGGGACTGGGGAGAACATTAAGAGTTGTTTTACATGTTTGACTGTGGTACAGCGATGATACCAGGGAGATAAATGATGGGCACTTATTAGACTGGACTGACCTAGAGTTATGTACCATGCCTAATGGAATGTAACACTCCCATCAATTATACACGGCCAGGCTGAATTACAATGAATTAACGTCCAATAAAGTTTTCTAAATAATTCTACTCAAGCATTTTATTAGGATAAAATACATTATTTAAAAATTAGCAGACAACATTAATATTACCAGCAAATAACAGGACAGGTAGGCCCCTTGAACACAACAGCGCTTATTGAAATCTATGAATAGCAAAGCGCAGAAGGTACAGAATAATATGTGAACTTCAATTTTATTAGTGGTTTGTCTCGCTGACAGGATCACATGGCTTGAAAATTATTTCATCATGTTCAAGTCCAACTGTGGGACTACGGTGTTATCTTCTATTTTTGTCTCTCTCAGCCGTATATTTCAGAGGCCAGGAACAATGTAGTCTGACAGACATATTCTTTATGAGGGGCTCGTGGTCTCTCTAATTTGACACAGTTGTCAGAGATAAAGCTCCTTAGAGAGTGTGGCCATGCTCTGGGTAAGAATGGGGATTAAATTAACACCCCCACCTTCACATCCTCTGACCCCAATACTGGAGAATAAAACATACATGGTGACTCACTTCAACACCCCACATCTCCCTTCCAACTTCATCCCTGAATGTATTTTGATTTTATTGCTAAGTGTAACAATAACACTCTGCTCAGATTCTTGCGGCTGAAATATTTATTTGGTCAATTTACAGCTCTGTAAATTCAGTGGGAAGAAAAATAAAATACAAAAATAACAAAAATAGTTTTGACAATTCAATTCAATTATCAATCTGTGCTGTTGATCAACAAGCATATTTACAATGAATGTAAGCAGTAAGAGGAACAAGAAACAGCTTACACAGTGTAACAATACACTCCCTCTCCTTGGTAGCTTCCTATCAAATGACCCGAGCACGTAAAATCAAATCAACACTGGAATGGATCATATCAAATTCTAATGAAAACATAATGTGCTCTTAAAATGTGTGTTGGCCCGGCAGCCAGTCATCCAGAGAGTCTCCCCCAGATGACGTGATGAATAGGGAACACCGATGGAATATGCATCAAAGTCGAGCTCATGATTTATGTAATAGCAGTCACTTGGACACTGATTAGCTGCTCTGTCAAGCGTGTAATACGAGAGGCACAACCCCTGGTTTATCAGTCATTTATCTGAAGTGCGTCCTGATATTATCACTGGATCCTAATGTCATCATTATGCCGCACAGCATGTGCGGGCCAGTGTGTCATGGTGCCGGCGACACTGCCTGTCAGGAGTTCAAGCCTCTTCATTTGCAAAATGCTCAGACATTCATAGCACTATGTCAACAGTAAAATAGAGAAGCCACATCATATCAGAGATGGAGGGACAGAGGCACACAGGCACACTAAATAAGTGGGCACAAGAGGGTACAGAGAAATTTTGTCACATCTTTGTGGTCGTGGAATTGATGATCAGGCTAATTCTTTTGAGAGGAGAGGAATAACAAAGTGTCAAAGTAAAAAGAACAAAATATCCAGTTGTTGTTTTTTTTTTTTTTTTTGGCCATGTCTGCTTCTTGGTTTGATTTAGAGAAACAGACATAACATCTACTGTACACTGGGTATACACAATGAGAACACCCAGACCTCCTCAATGTGCAACGTGAGGCCCGCAGAGCCATTTCTTCTGATTAAAATGCACACTCACACACATCACTGTGTGAGAGGATGGTGGTTGTTCAGTCTGTCAGGACTTTCCTGCTCTCCTAGAGAATATCTGATATCATAAATGACTTCAACTCCTCCCACGCCAACATGAGAGTGAGATTGCGAACACAGGAAAAGAGAGCAAAACACAGACAAGCAGTATGTGACTGAGCTATGACAATCATATATTACCGGATGGACAAAACTGCTAATAAACAATTTCTGCCGCTACGACAAAAAAAGGTTGGGGTTGTTATTCTCGCAAACATCTGGTGCTATACACTAAAAGGAAGCTGTGCAACATATAAGTCTATCAACACCTCACACAAACAAAAATAGTGAGGGAAACTGAACAGGAAAAGGAGCTCTTTGAGTCCCAACAAAAGATATCAGCCCGGCTGCCAACACAGACAGGGCACCACACCTTGGCAATGATGCCGCTCACAATCAAAGGAACAGTCGTCATCAGTGGAGCCGTGTTTTTAAAGGATATCTTAAAAAGATTGAAAATATGTGTCATTATGGAAAACAATTGAGCCTGGAACCTTTAGTATACCAAGTTGTTATGTCACTCGCACGCACTTCAGACTGTTTATTTCAACACATAATGGCTAAAATATTTCCTGTTTTTAAAATAATTTATTTGCACTCTTCAGAATAAATATACGTGGCAGAACAAATAAAATGTAAAATGCAAAACAGCTTTGATGTGACAGTGGTAATTTAAATTAGCATACAATAAAAAATGCATCACAAAAAAGCAAAAGCTGTCTTTAAATAAATTTAAAATTGCACAATTAAGGCCTTTTTTTTAGTAAAGGCAATAAAACAAACACAAAATCTCCTCTCTGACTGCCACATATGATAATTTTCTGGCCACTGAATGCAGCATTAAAACGATTTCAAACAGTATGGCTCAGAAGATCCAGCAGAGGGGGCTGCTTACTGCAATCATATGCTGATTAATTGAGCTTGATTCTCCCCATGCTGCGAACATAAGTTGTCCCACACTGTAGGCTACATGTTGGTATGTGGGTAAAGGTTACAAGGCTTTATCGAAGTCACCTTTTACCACAGGTAGCCCTTCACATCATTTTTGATGAATATTAAGAAAACAGTGATTTTCTGATTATCCCTCATCAAGCCTATATCAAACTAGGTTATGTTCATTTTTATTAATTGTGCATGTTGCTCTCTAATTAGCTAATGAGAGACAAAAAGCAGGTTTAGAGCAGAAAAATGCAAATGACTCTTAGAAAATAGCACAAAAAAGTAAATGGCAAGGCTGAGAATCATCCTTCATTGAAATGTCAGAGATAAATGGCTCAAATGTCACATCAATTAAAACGGGGGACAGTTAGTAGTTCATTAAAGAGAGAGCCATATTGCACCGTCGGGTACCGTTGCCAACCCTTACTATCTGGGGCAGACTGGCAGCGGGTCCAGATGGCACGGAAATCCTCACAGATTTCAAAATGGTCTCTGCAGGGGTGGCGTTTTCTCCCCCGCTCCCACCCTCACCGCTGAGATGGGGTGTGGGCCACAGGCCCATGCCGGCCTACACATTCCAAACGGAGGCATGCAGAGAGCTGAAGGCACCACAGAAATAAAAATAAAGCGGCAAAGGACAACAGACACTTAAAAAAAATACATGACTGATGCCGCACACTCGGTCATAATGACTGAAATATATGCCTCAACTTAATCTATGATTGCTCCAGGCAACATAAGGCAACTCCCTCTCCTTTAAACTGCATAAAACTCTAATAAAAGGATTGAGTACAGCCCCATGTGTTGTTCATAATAACATGCTGACTTTATTAGTTGGTAATACATAAGACGTTATTGGTTGTTGCAGTCACATAGGTGTTTTTTATCCACAGACATTATGCCTGGGACCCTCAAGACCTCACTGAGAAGCTGTCACTGGAGATACAGAATTGGATAAATGTCTCTGCTATAAGTGGAAAGATAACAGTGTTTGAAATTAATGCTCAAAATATGCATTATCATATTTTTCCTCCTGTAAAAATATCAAGCAAATCAAATATCTAAATCACTACCATTACTAGTCTTCGGTGTACTGGGGACCCCCTGAAGGACCCCAAATCCCAACTTGAGACCTATTAGACTGTCTGTCCCTGGAAGGGGGCGGAGCGGAGACTTTGTACCGGCCAATTACAGGGCGAGAGCGGACTTTTGCCTCTTGTGATTGGCCGGCTCAACCACGCTGCCTGGAGAAACAGGAAGAGTCCTCTCTGTGACATTTGTTTTGCAGAGGGAGCAGGAGTGGGCATCGAGCAGGCACAGTACGGATGCAAAAATACTTCATTTGTAAGCTGCAGCGCTAATTTACGGCCGTAAACTTCCTCTAACAAAGCCTGACATAACACGCAGTTTAGAAATTATGCGTATAGCTAAGCTACCGGGGGCTTTGGTTTTATGTAGTGTCGGCCTTCAGATACGAAGCCCAGCTTATCTTTTCGACGTTTTAAGTGCACACTTGATATTAAAGGTGTGTTTAAACCAGTTTTAAGACACAAGCTCGCTGCAAGAATTGCGGCAATCTTGGTCTGCAGTTCGGCATGAATTTCCTTAATGTAAAATAGCACATCGGGGACACATGTTGCATTTTCACACCTGCGCAGTCACGGTGCGCTTTCTACTCAATTAATCACGCAGGTTTGACCAGGAACTAGTCTAATGAGAAACGAGTCAAATGATTGACGAGCACGAGGATGGTGCCAGTATTTTTTTTTCCTAAACAACACAAGCTGCTTATTGTTTGTTGTTCCTCACCGTGAAGACCTGGGTAAACATCCAAAACATTCAAGCAGTCACTTAGACTAGTCTACTGCTCCGAAACCGGCGCAGAACAAACATGATAGCATTATTTTTAATCAGCGCAGACTATTAGCCAAGACCATTATTGCCAAAGTCCATTATTCTATCTATGAGTCTATTACCAGCTTGCTAAATGGCAGGCAGTGTGTTCAGCGCTTATCCAAAGTGCACTGTACCATTGTTTGGCTCAGAAATTTCTCGCCTTTATTGTCAGTTCAGGCAAACCCCTGATGAATACAGTGAGAGCTGCAAGAGTAGAAACAAGAAAGTTGAAGCAGACGCATTTGTGATCACATACCATGACAGATGTGGTGGTGTTGGTGGTGTGCGTGTGTGAGGGGGGTGGAGAGGGGTAAGGGGTAATCTAAAAATAAAAGATACCCCGTCTTAAATTAAAAGTGCAGTCTGCAAAAGAGCAGTGGAGCAGTTTTATTCATGTTTTGTTTCCTTTAGAGCAGCAGTGAGTGATTATCGTTGTTTTTATTATCATTTTTACCAACTGGTTTATAAAATTTTAAAAATCAGTTTAAAATATCCATTGCATTTTACTACAGCTCAAGGTGACATTTTTTATTTGTTTTCCTTTTCTGCCTTGCAGTCCACAGCTCCCTAAATATTGTTGCTTTGCTGTCATGTAAGACAAAGAAAAGCAGAAAACACTGATGTACGAGAAGCAGGGATCAGGGATTGTTCAATAGTTTTCCTGGAAAAATTCAAAGGATTAATTATTATCAGAACGGTTGCAATGAATTGATTCCTTATTCTAATTTTGTCTTTTGTTGCTTGATAAAATAACTAGTCCACAAGACTGTGTGTAGTGAGTGTTAAAAGTTGTTTTGTTAGATTTAAAATATAACTCTCCCTCTGAAAGTGCAAAGTCAAAGATATACAGGAGGTGCAGCAATTAAAACAATTAGTCACTATTTTGATCAGCAAATATTAGTCACTTATGTATATGAGGCACTTCTGTAAATAAAAACCTTAGTTATTCTCTGGTTCAAACTTTTCAAATTTGAGAGTTTGCTACTGTTCTCAGTTTTTATGTTTCCAACCATCACCCTGCAGAGTCCGATGGACACTTGTCACTTTTTGTGTTGTTTTTTTAAAGAAACTGATTAAATTAAGAAAATAATCTGCAGATCAATACAATGATTACAAATTAAAATAATAGCTGCAGCTGTACATCAGTAGCAATTAGTGTTCACATAAACAAATTCGTGCATCTGAGTTATATGTGTTATTAAAAATAGAAGAGAGACAGATTGTTTTGTACCCTTTACACTTTTCAGATCAAGGTTCCAGCAAGGAAAGGTTTCCTTGGTTGAAACTCTTACAATCAATGTGACCTTTATTTATTATAACCCCCATCTCTCAAAAACTCACATATAACATAGTCAATCATCTCTCCTTCCCTCAAAGTAAAAATAAAAAAGGAACTGCTGTCTGGTTATTGCCAGTATCCATCTCAGTCGTCAGAAAAGCTGCACGTTTTTGCTGTTGTTAAGGGCTGGAAACCAGAATCCCATCGGAGTTGCACCCTAAGGAACAAATTTAATGCTAGAAAAACATCCCGGCCATCAACCAAAAATGACGGATTGAAAATAATGTCGAGCTATCTTGGGAATCCCCCACCAGACAAGGGAACAGACTGCATTGTTTTTCTCATTTATGTGATATATAGAACAGAAAGAGGGGAAAAAATGGGCGATTTATTGGTTAGATAGGCGTATTCTTTTCCATGCACAAAAGAAATATTGGATAGTAATGTGGGGATCAAGTCACATCATGACATTGTTTGGAGGCTAGGTGTTCAAATATGTAAGTCATCTTCCGTTGGTGGGCCGCTAGGTTTTCAATAGATCATTCAATGCAAATATGTGTGGGAAATTGTGAAAGTTGCCACATGAATATGTCAATGAACGCAGTGTAATTTGTACTTCCTCAGCAGGGCAGCAAGATGAAGAAGCAGAGGGAGAGCCAGTGCACTCAGAAGACCATCTCATTGCTGAGCCCCCTGGGGACGATCCAAGTCAGTGGATGTGAGAATGGTGTGCACACCATCCAGATCCTAATGGATGTCGCACCTGCTGAAAGGTACTGTACAACAGCCGGGCTGGTGACGTGATAAACAAAGGTGTGAAATTTACAGGCAGACAGAATCCACTCCTGTGATGGAGTGCCACCATTCCTCATTGGAAGCAGGGCATTTTTGTAGATCCCACAAGAAATATCCTGGAGAAAGTTGGGCAAATATGAGCAGGCACTAGAAATATGAGGGGCACTAGAATACAGTTGGGCTTGAAATTAGATTTCTGATGGCATGTGGTTGTGATTCTTCCTGCAGTATATTTGAAATTTCAGAAAAATAACTTGTTTATTACTCACAGGGGAGTTGATTAGAACTGATGTCTGTAGGGTCAGCAAAGGCCATGGGGAGCGTGGACTGCTCTCTCCTGTTTATTTATGTTTCCTTCAAGTTGTATGCAGTAGTTTTGAGTGTCAACTGACACTCACAAATGTAATATGTGATTGCATTTCATGGCCTGCCCATCCCTCAAAATCCTCAGAATGTTGACAGTCTTACTGAAGCGGGCGAAACTGATTAAAGTCGGCGTTAATAAGTACTTATTCCCTGTTTTTACAGGTCCACATCCTACATCTCAGATTAGTTTTGATTAGATTGAAATTAAATATCCATGTATCGCAGATTCGCATTTGATAAACTTGAATGGTTTGGGAAATTAAACCATTTCCAAATGCACCCGGATAGGAAGTTATCCTTTTGAAAATGTATGTTCAAATTCTAATTTATGGAAACCCATTAATGACCTTGTATATTATACCTCAACATGTGTTTCCTCCTCGACTGTCTGCTATTTCCAAAAATTCATCAAGCAGTAAAAACATTCCACTTGTTGTTAATGAGTTGAAGTGAGAAAATTAATAATATGGAATTTTGATTATGGAAGATGTCCTGTAACCATGCGCAAGCACCTTTCTCCGTCTCCTTGTGAACAGGGTTTAATTTGTGTGTTCAGGTTCAGTAGGAATATGCAAATGAATTTAATGATTCGCATCACTAGATCATTTCTCAGTTTAATATCATTTGCTATGTCGGTCATAAGTGAAGCTTTGATCACATCACTGTCTGTATGTTCTCCAAGGTGTGAGCAAGAAATCATTAGGAAAATGTTTAGATTTTATCACAACCAGTTGAATATGTTGTTATTGTGGTAGGACAGGGGGGAACTAGAGCCACCTCAGATATATGGAGTAACGCAATGTAAACAGGCATTAAGGGAGGCGAGATAAAGTGACAAAATACAGGCTTATCTTTGCAACCGGCTTTACATGTAGATCTCACAAAAGCCTGCCTGTAGCAGTAATAGTTCAGATCAGCCATTTCCATTGATTTATTTATGACATACTAAACAAGGCTCTCTCCAGCTTCGGATGTGGTGTGGTGCAGGCTTAGGAAGTCAGTGTGATAAATGATCTCTAAGAGCATATTTTGGATAAGGGAAATAGATAACGTCCATGCATAACATAAAGGGGGAAACCTACAGCCGATATTTGTGAGCGAGTCAAAGCTTTGAAGGCTTACGCGGCCGTGTTTGCTTCCGATGTTTTCCCAGATTCACTATTGGTTAGTGCTGAACAGCCGGGGCAGCAACAAAAGCATTTGTGGCATTGATAGATAGTTATTGATAAATGCCATTATAGCTACATAAACGCCCTTGAAGTATTGCTTACACACCATGACCGTCAGCTCTTTCTAATAGAAACGTCTCAAGCCCCTTTTGCTTCCTAACTGATCTTAGGAACATTTCCTGAAATCAACCTCCTCTGCCAGTCTAACGACAGCCCTGAAGGCACCATCAGATGAACAAATTCATTACATCTCAACAACCCCTGTTGGGGCCCTACGCACCAGCCTCCCTGTTAACCAGTTTTTCCCCCCTTTTAGTTTTTAGCATGGCCTCAGCGTTCACAGAAAAATGATACGCATTTTGTTTACAGGAGATTACTATTATCTGAAATATGATGCTTCTTGCCTCTTTCACACTGAGCACAGACACATAATACAGAGGAAATCATAGAGCACTTTTTTATTAGGGTGAAAAATGAAAAAAGGGCTGGACTCCTGCCCCGAGACATTTTGTGAGCATATTATTTTACAATGCTTTGATCAATTTGTCTGTCAAGCTGGCTGAGATGTGGGGGAGCAGGAAAAAAGCAATTTAGCTTGTGAGGTCCTCAATAGAAATGTACTACAGGAGCCTGTGTATGACATGTTGCATTAGAACCTGAGTAGCCTTTATTGCCTGATAATGTCGCAAGGCAATGCTGATATCAATCACCCTTTAACAGCCGGTATGATGTGTTTTTATGAAAAGAAAAAAAAAGAAAAATAATGCATGAAGCATTTCTTGGAAAATAATTGATTTAATTCAGAGCTGAGGGATTTCTACTTTTAACAACATAAAAATATTGTGTTGGAAAAACAGGCACAAAATGTGCTAGAAGCTAAAAATTGTTAAGAACAAGCTCTTTGCATATGCTCCTATAGAAAATTGTAATTAATTTTACACGGATAAACATTCTGTCTCATTTGCATATAGATATAAACAATATATTTGTGCATCTGAATTCCCAGCACACTTGGGTCACGTGATCTGCCTAAAATCCTAAGTGGCTAAGACCAAAAATTATCATTATATTTCCCAGGCCATAAATCCCCCTTTTTTTCTCTGACACAAAGCCTTATAAATCTGTGTCTGATTTTTCACATTGCACATTGTTTTTAGTTAATGATTTTCATCTGTTTGTTGTTGCTGTGATAGCGGGGAAATGTACCATATGCTCCGGCAAAAGACAAATGATTAGCAAATGAAATTCTGGACAGCTGTCTGACTGAAAGCGTTTGGTTGATAGCATTCTGCTACCATAATTAGCTTAAGCTTTGGGTTAATTAACTTTCTACCTGGATATGCATAATAATAGCATTCTGCAGAAAGCCAAGGAGCTTCCAGTATATCAGCAGCAAAGGCTGGCTTTTTATTTTGTATTTCGGCCGCATATTTCAATTTCAAGAGGCGATTTAGCTCGGGAGCATCGTCAAATATTGTAGATTTTACTCCCCAAGCCAGATAATTCTGAAACAATAGGGGTGTATTATGTGGCAGAAATGCCATTTCTGAATGTAATTAAAGCGGATGAAAGCAATCACCAATTTTTAAACGCTTTTGTCTAGCACGAGGCCTACTTGTAAAAAAATACCCATCAAGAGGAGAAAAGAGGCAAGAGAACCCCCAAGTCCTTATATAAGAGGCCTTTGAGACTGAAGTGAAGTACAACAGTAATTAGTCTTTTGTATGAATTTGCCGGCCATGGTCATGATTAGTTAAGCATATGAGAGGACTGCAGGACTGCATTGCTCTTAAGGAGGAGGGTGTTAAAGTCTATTTATCACCAGTTATCCTCACAGCTTTCCATTATCACTGACAACACTGGATGGGGCCTGAGAACAGCCTAATTGTTCTGAGGTGGAGTGTTTTTGTGTCAAACCCGTCACCCCAGTCACATTGGCATTCATAAGCAGCCAGACATTTTCCATCTATCTAGCCCTAATACCCAAGCTGTCACAACAGCTTTTACACACTACCAACGCTAGTGTGAAATATCTGAGGTGATGCATTTATCGTTTTTCTCACACTCGTGTAGTGTTGTGAATCAATGTCCTGGTTCACACTGAATAGCAGTATGGTAAATGTGTTCCCTGTTTGGGGCCTGTTTACATGATGTGCTCACACACCGGGAACCATAACAACAACTTTTTTTCTTTTTTTTTTCTTTTTTTCCACCACCACCACCACCACTATAATTTCTCCTTCCTCTTCTCCATCTGTTTCTCTCTCTCTGGATCTGTCAGATTAAATCTAACACATAATTGCAATTATTTAAAATTATTATTTTTGCGGGATATCTGGATATATTTAGACACAACTGTGTGCTCAATAAACTGCTTACATTTGGAAATAAAATGCTTTGTCATACAAACAGTGATCTGCTGAGATATTGAATGAAATCATCAATAAAGCAGAGGGGAGACTTTTTGACGGAGTCCCTTTAGAAATGGTATGAATAATTCATGGTGTAATGATATTCAGATGATTTTTGTTCTATTTTTTACTGCGGCCTTAGAATATTGTTTTGCATGTTGTGAAGTGTAGTACTCAGCTGCGTATTCATTAAGGTGCTGCTCCCACTGGCCCTTGGACCCATCTGTGCTCTATGTTTATGCCTCCGTCTCTCGGGACCATCCCAATCAGGCTGCATGTGCCATTTCCTGTGTAAACCAACACCTGTGTAACACACTACCTGTAAACCGCCCCACGCAGACGAGACACTGACATTAACTAAGATGAAAATCTGCAAATGTTGTGGTTTTCTAAAGCAGAACCTCCAGGGTGAGGCGGGAAGCCGAATGAGAGTTACCGCTCGCTGTAGAGACGCAGCTAAAAGCAGCTCCTGCAGTTTTTTTTCCTGCTTTTTTTTTTTTTTTCCCCCTTTGCCTGCTGTCGACCGGGAAGTTTTTCCAGCGTGAGGGTTGTGCTAGTTTGTTTTAGAACTTGATTGGATTCTATATCTGCAACATGCAGAAGTGTACAGTGTGTGACATACTAAGGCAATATGCAGAGAGATGATTCCGCTCTGACATCTTGGAGAGGAGTACGAGTCAATTATGCCCAAGTGTTGTTCTTGCTTATCTTCCTGCGGCACCAAACAAGGATTTAGTCAAGGATTTAGGGGTGAGGGGGCGGTGGTGGGGATCATGGTAAGCGGTTCACAACAAAACACTCAAAACTCTTGGGAGCGGGCACTGATTTAAAAATAAATTACAGAAGACGAAGCGCTAACACTCAAGGGCCCTCAGCAGTGCTGGCGTACACAGGTGAAGATTAGCCTCCTCGCTAATCAGAGGAACAAGGCAGTAATTTGCTCTGAACACAGACAGTAATTAGGACTTGGTGACACTGGATTCCCATAATGCCTTTGTGCTTGACGTGGTCAAATTTTGACAGAGGCTATCCATGCAGGGTCACTGTCCCCCCAGTCTCTCGGCCCTCTTCAGTTGAGGCTCTAAAAGGTCCCTGCAGTTACAGGGGATCCCTAATGTACTTTATGCCTCCCTCACTGGCTCCTTACCATTCGGGTAATTGGAATCTCTTACTGTGGCACTTGAGAATAGAGGCTAAAAACGCTATTTGAAACTGCTCAGTAGTCTGTTGTAGATAAACATTGCTGCGTCGGGGTGTGGATACACTACATAATGGAGTAAGAGTTAAGGCTCTGGTAATACATGCCTTCACTGACTCCTGTGGCTAGCCAGTTGGGAGAAGACCTAATTGTTGTGTGCTTTGTTGCCTACTCTGCAGTATTTTACCACCACCTTTATGTATTGGATTGAGTGTTGCGGCCTCTTCGGTGGACATTCGCTAATAAGAGTTGCTGGATATCTAGAGAGCAGTTTATCCGGCCCAGTTGTTTTTATTTTGAAACAGCGGAGCACAAAACGCGCACGCCAGAACACAATAGGAAGCATTCCTCACATATTACCACTCCGAAAGCTCTCGACTTTAGTGCTGCAGTAGCTAGATACGCATCTGAATGATCTTCAAATGGTTGAACGAGCCGCATTGAGCAAGTGGCTTACAATTGTATCACAGCCTTTGGCTCAGAGACCATCAGGATCTTGACATTCATAGAGACATGCTGTATTTTTTTCCCTTTTTAGACAGTCATTTTAGGCTTTTTTCATGCTCTCTTGAGTCTTTGACGTCTCTGAGTTAAGTATCTGCAGCTATAAGGCTGAGAAAAATATTGGACTGCTCTTGGCCTTTTCTATTTCATCCTCTGACCCGCCATGTTACCCATGATCGGTGAAGGAGAACTCTGGCAGGCTGTGTCAAAAGTGACAGCCGATCGAGTCAGGATGAGCGCCATCACGCTTCACAGGATGGAGGCATGAGTTCTGAGTTTTTCCCCCTTTTTGTGCAATATACCATTACACCCTTCGCCAGATCCCTTTCAATTAGATCCTGTGGTTAACCTGCTTCATTCTTACGTCTGCAGCTGATAGAAAAAGTCTCACTGAAGTCTTGAGAAGCCAGAGATACAAAATATGCCAAAGGAAATTGACAAATTTAATGCCAGGTATTCTTTTTTTTTTTTTTCCCTTTGTCTCCTTTGATTGTTCCTTCCAGGATGAATGAAATAACCTCCAACATTATATAAATGCTCAATTCATTCTTTATATTAGAGTTGGAAAATAGGTAGAACTCTAAATGACTCCCACTTTACGCAACAATGATTTATGGTAATTGGAAATTGATTGTGACAGGAGCACAATATTAGAAATTTTCTCAAATCACAATCTTCTATCAAGGGAAATATTCTTTTTAGTGCAGCAGATCCTGGGCTAGTTTGGAATTAGTTTCTTATTTCCTCACCTGTGATGAAATAGTAAATGGCTGAAGGACATTGGGAAAAAAAAAAGTGATTTATGTCGTCAGAAGATAATAAAATAACAATTCCTCTTCAACCTAATTTGAATTGTTTACTCGAACTTAAACACGCGAGCTACACGGTTATTAAAATACTTTTTATAATTGCTACTAATTATAAGTCTTGATTTTCATGCAGGGAGATGGCTCTTACTTTCGGACAATATAAAGATTGTTCCTCCTTCGAGAGTTTCTTTGTAATTAGGCCGACATTTATTACACATCTCTAATCTCTCATTTGAAGGGCACAGTTTCTAATGTGCCAGTCTGGACTCTATAAAGATCATATGATGCAGCGTGATTTCTGATTCACTGAAGCGACTGGAAATGTTGCCAGCGCAGGAGCTACATCTCCACTGCCCACATGCTCTTTAAAAACAATCCCCCATTGCACCTAGAGGTGACAGACTTCAGCTCGACTGATGTTGTTCCCCCCCTTTTATTTATTTATTTCACTGTTGTTTACCAGCCATAACATGTACTGCATTGCATTAACTTTTACTACTGTCAATGTTGTATCACTCAAACACCTTTAAAGCGGGCGCATCCATAAGCTACGGGGAGAGGAAAATTAGCCACGGTGACAAGTCTGAAGTGTGAGCTGGGGGTCAAAGGTGGCGAGCCTTAAGCAAAGGTGCTCTAGCCTTTGTCCGGTAGATTGTAAGGGCCTGCGGGTCCAACAGGAACATTTCCACACACAATATCCCCGAGCTGTCAGTGTGCAGCGGCTGGAACATCCTCTCAAAGAGAAAGAGGGGGTGTGGAGGGGTAGCAGAGGTGGTGGTGGGAGGATGCGTGTTGGGGTGGAGGGCACGGTGGTGGGGGGGTGTAGAGAGGGAACAGTGGCCTGAAGATCCTTGCTGAGAGAAAGAGAGGTGGGGGGATGGTGGGTGTGTGTCGGG
>OOFC01013649.1:0-14696 GCA_900323345.1 Pseudochromis fuscus | reverse complement strand
GGAATCTCACACACACATATAATCTAAGCTGTGTGAATTTCCCCCCCTTTTGAGGCCGCAGTGGCGTCCCAGTGACATGGCTACACGTTGACCCAAATTTCCTTTGACAAGCGTCCACAGCTGCCACTTACACCATCACCCTGTCACCCTCAACCTGTTCACCAGCAGGTTGCATTCTTGATATTCCTCTTATTTTTCCCCTGTCGCTTCGTATTTCCCCCCCAACGCCAAACCCTGACTTCTTTTACTTCCTTTTATTTTTCCCATCCGTCCACCCCCCCCCTACAGCCCAGATGAATACTACACCAGCCCCCTATTACGGGCACCAAACATGGCATTTGAGACACACCAACACAAAGGCGGAGAGCAAACAATAATTAACGAGACAAAACTTTTGTTGACAACAAAAGCGAGCGCATGAAAGGGCAGAGGGAAACATCTGGAAAGTCTGATGATTTCAAGTGGGACTGGAGATGAAAACTCTTCTGCCTTCCAGGCATATTAACAAAACGCTTTAAAATAATTCTCAGAGAAACACATTTTTTATTGAGGAGGTGGGGGATGGAGGGATGGTGGTGGTGGTGGTGGTTGTGCAGCGGGGCCCCCTTCACCATGTGGAAGGTTTTCATCACTAAACAATCAAAGAGAATTTGTGAGCAGAGCTTTAGAACAATCTGGGTCTATATTTAGAGAAGGGAATGAATCCACGGGCACAGGCAGTAATCAGATAATTAGGAAAGCAAATTAAAATAGACAGATACAGTCTGCATGCTGGAGGCCATGTTTAAATTCTGCCTTTTCTTCCCCTCGTCTTCCTCCATTCCTTATTCTTTTTACTCTGTTAACTCTCTTCTTCTCGTGTCCCTCTGCACCTCCAGCTACATCAGCGCAATCAATACCGAGGTACGTTTTCACAGCACATCTTCACTTCGACAGATTAATGGATTTCTGTCTGTGTGGATTTTTTCTTTCTTTTTCTGTGTGTGTGTGTGTGTGTGTGTGTGTGTGAGCTAAAATGGTGTGGTGTTTCCATTATATGCGTCCCTGTCCAGCTACTATGGCCCGTGGCATTATTTGCTCCATGGTCCGTCAAAGTCGCGGGGTCAAAACTCACAGCTTCCTGCCTCGGGCTCGGCGTAAAGATTTGCTGTATGGCACATTCCCTCCCCCTCCAGCGGCGAACTCGGCGGAGCAGACCCAGGGCACTATATCAGTCTTCATCACGAGCTGTCCACCATCATGATTTCTTCCCCGCTGTATCTCTTTTCATGACAACCTTTGCCCACCATTATTCATCAAATCTTTGTGACTGCTTTGTTCCCCTTCTCTGGATTACCTCCACTTGCCTGAAGCTCAATTCCACACAATAGTTTTCTTCTTCTTTTTTTCTTGCCCTGTTGAAGCCGATAATGTAATAACAGACGATAATGTAATAAATTTGCCCTTTTTGAGATGTAATAGGCCAATAACGTCATAACTGGCCAATAATGTAATAAAAGTCCTGAACCGATAACGTCATAATTTTTTGTCCAATAACGTAATATCGTATTTTCTGGACTATTGAGCGCACCTGTCTATGAGCCGCTATTGAATTTATTCAAACAGTTTCATGTGGTCCACTCTGACCGGGTGTGATGTGACGAGGCTAAATGTATCGGTGGCACGGAGCTTGCTAGCTTGTAAAAAGCTAACGAGCTTCGTGCCCCCGATACATGAGAAACACCGGTGTTTAAGTTCAAAGTGTCGGAAAAAAGTAGCGGCTTATAGTCCGGAAAATACAGTATTTTTTACATTATTGGCCTAGTAAAAGAAAAAAAAACTTTGCATTGTTAATAACTGAACCAATAACATATTAAATCATTACGTTATTGGCCAACAGTTACTACGTTATCGGTTCAGGACCTTTATTACGTTATTGGCCAGTTTTTACGTTATTGGCCTATTACATTCCAAAAAGGGCAAATTTATTACGTTATCAACTGCTATTACGTTATCAGCTGTTATTACATTATCGGCCTCAACATGCCCTGTACAGTGTTTTAGCTCCATGTTTCGTAAGTGAACTAAGAAAACTACCAAGAAAAGCCTTTTCCAACTTTCACATTCACCACCACGGTCGACACTTCCTTTTCGTCGGCTCCAATCAACACAACAATCACTGCATTTTGTCTTCACGTGGAATATGAATGTGCCTGAAAACAACAGGTTGAGCCTTAAGGGTCATAAACTGGCTGATTAAGCAGACATTTGTGGCAATCTCTTCAATAAGGTTGTAAAATTAATCATCTAAAACATCCCCTACAAACACAGCTATCACAAACAAACAGATTCTTTATTTAAAACGCATTTCTTTGTAGCATTAAGTATGAATGACTAAATAAACACCAGTCAAAGTGAAATGATGAAACAAAACATCTTTACTTATTAAGAGGCTGTATCACTCAAGCTTATTGGATTTTGATTTAGTGTCGCTAAACTCTGATTGGTTCTTCAACTGATACTAACATGAATAATTACAAATCTTACAAATGTAAAACAATCAAAAGAAGACCAAAGGAGGACAAAAGCATTTAGGTCGTACATTTCTGACCACAGGTTAAAAAAACTATGGACTGTACGTACGTACTTCTTTAGCTTCTTCTTCTTCTTCTTCTTCAGCTCTTTCTTCAGCTTTTTCTTCAGCTTCTTCTTCTTCTTCTTCTTCTTCTTCTTCAGCTTCTTCTCCTTCTTCTTCTTTTTCTTCAACTTATCAAGTGGTGTTTCAGTGCACCCTACAGGTTCTCCTAGAGATAGAGATTTTCTGAAATTTGGGGATTTTTTTTTCAGACATAATCCTCCGATCATGCCCAAAATTGAATTATTTGTTTGCTGTATTATTACTAAAACAGCTCAAAAAACAAACACTGTTGATGAAGTTAGCACACTAATTTAAGTGAGGTATTTTAAAATGAACTGTAGTCGGCAATTTCACGACAGTTAAATCCACTATATACCATTTCTCTTAATGTTTGTGCAGTTGAGTTGTGAAGAGTTACTTTAATGTCCTGCCTATCGCAACGTAAAGAAAGATAAAATAAAAAATAAAACTGTGTCCGAAGGGCCTCTTCACTTCGCCACTCCTTCACTTCACATACTTCCAACACACAGTGCGTGCATCATAAAAGTGTACTCTATTTACCGTTCCTATGTTGACATTTGAGAGTTGACCTTTGAAATCAAACGGTCGCGTAGGCAGGGACCAGGGATGGCATTAATGAGGGAATTTGGCGCACAGTGTCGATTTAAAAGTCCATTAACTTTGCAGAGCTCTCTGCATACCAACTCTGCTCTGTGTTTTTCCCCAGTCTACCGCAGCTAATTGCCATTCTGGGTAGGGACGGCTATAAAAGTTCCCGTTTAGCCATGCACAGAGGTTCCTAGGTGCACCTTGTGGTGTATGAGACAATATAAGCCTTTCTCCAAATAAATAAGATAAAGGGGGGAAACGGGTCTACGGGGGCAACTGATTCTGCATGCTGAGTGGAATAGTTAGTAACAGATGTTATCAAGAAGTAAATTCCTGATCCCCTCTGTGCAATTTCCATGTTTCGTCTCTTGAAATCGCAACAAATCATCAGTAGAGGGGGATGAACGGGTGACAGAGAGAAATATATCCGTTAAAAAAAAAAAAAAATGACGGAGGCGATAAAGTGCATTTTGTGCTGTTTGCTATTGGGGAAAGTTTGGATAATTTACTTTCAGCTTCTTGCTCAGAGGATAATAGATAACAGAGTTAAGGGTTTATGTCTGCAGAGGTTTGGTGTTGGCTGTGTTATTTCCTTATAACAGTAAAATACAAGCAGTTAAAATTTTAAATCACTGCATGTATTTTTTCTTACCTTATTTTCACCACCATATTATTTTTCTGTTGTGTTAAGACATGGAAATCATTGTTATTTAGTATCTTTAGTATCAATAATAATGGTCAAGAAAAAGATTTTCAGGATTTTATTTTCACAGTGTTGTGAGGAAAATGTTCAGTTCAAATGCAGCATCCATCATCATAAGACAATTTCATCTAATATACTTGTAATATCTTGAACAGTCAGGTGTAATGTCTCTCTCTCTCTCTCGCTCTATATATATGTTCTTGCTTTACAATTAGTGTAATTTGCTAGGTTGTTGTTTCTAACTTTGACGTGAAGCTATTTCATTAAAATTACTTTGCAAAAACAAAAGCTTAAGTAGAAATAAATGAAATGATTAAACTAAGAAAAACAGTATTTTAGTTTGTATGAGGGACTCTGTAAGTTTGCAGCTAAGCAGCACCATACGCAAGAAGCTTTGATGCACTGGGAGTGTGTTACGACACCTTTCTATCAAACCCTTCGTGGAGGTTTTCAGCAATTTGTGTTGCAGCAGCTCTTCAGCAGACTCCGTGAGAGCTTGGATGCACTTCCTTGAACCTCCTTTTGATAGGCGCTAACCCAACATGACCTGCTGTTGTGGAGATGCTCCGACCCAGTCGTCCAACCATCACAATTTGGCTGTCGCCCAGATCACGACACTTCCTGCTTTCAACACACTGAGGGTTCACCTGCTGCCTAATATATCTGACCCCTCACCAGGAGCTGTTGTAACAGGATAATCAATGATACTCACTTCACCTCACAGTGGTTTTAATGTTATTGCTGATTGGTGTATATTACCCATTATGGCCTTCGGGACCTGACATCCACCCTGCAATCATAATTAAAATGAAGTAATAAAAGCTGTTGATAGAAAAGATGCTATTGAAAATTGTCCGTGGAGACCGCTGTCCATGGTGCTGAAAAGGCCAGACCATCATTTCCTCAAGTGTCTGTTGTTTACATGTGTGTCTGTGTGTTTGTGCTCGTCTAAGACTCTTCCAGATCCTCCTGTCTTTGTGTTTGCCCCGAGGGCTCCCCTTCATTTCCCCTTCACTGAGGGGAAGCCATGTGTAAAGATGCAGCTCACCCCCATTCCCCACAACAAGACACACAACACAAAGAGCAAACACCGGCTTCCACTGCCATGCACTCAGCTCTATTACATGTCAAACCGTGCCGCAGTCATGAAAGCCTGCAAACACTCCTCGATGAAGATATGACACACATTGTTTCTAGGAATTGACTGGAGCCTCGTAACTCTGATTTAGTTTTTGTCCTGAGGGAAGTTACAGTTGCAATCTACTGTGAAAGATTCTCATAAACACCTGTGTATTTTTTTTGTTTTTTTTGTTAAAAACACATTTTATTTCTCAGATTGAAGCTGTTTTCCTCGAAGTCAATATTGCAACTGACAGCAGTAAATTGCTCACAACAGGTAACTTTTTCTCCTCCATATTTCGTCAAGATTTGGGCATCTTTTCCATCAGCAGCAGATGTTTGTGAATCCACATGGTGTCTGAATAGTGAACCCCGCTAAACCAAATTGAATCAACCACTTCCAAACATCATTGCAATACCCCCGTTTGTCTGTTTTTTTGGAATTGATAGGATTCGCGAGGGATAATAGACCTACAGGGGACTTTTGCGACGGGGAGGATGTGAGACATAAAGAAAAGAACACACAAAAGGAGGGACTGAGCTGATCAACACAGGCCCACCATGGCGGCTGAGGATGTCGCACAGTGTGCTCATCTGTGACTTTGAGCCATGTCTGTAGCAGCAAAACGGATGTATTTGGGTCTTTCTTTTCCCCCTCTAAATGAAGTTTGGTTTTTACCATGTTAAAGCCTCTTCCTCCATTTCTCTTCACTGTAAAACACTGACAGTGACAAGAGTAAGAAGTAATTAGGCTGTTGCTGGGAGTTTTTTGATAGTGGTGTTTCTTCCTTCCGAGCCCATCTGCTACCACGAGCATAAGTTTCTTTCACACGAATAAGTCTTTTGAACCAAAGTGAGTGGTGAATAAACATCTCCGACAAAGTCCTTCTTAGTAAAAGATGCAGCAGCTACTCTTAGAAGTCTTAGACAAGTTTTACATGGGATACTGTAGTACTGCACCTGAAGGCTGGTTTATATTCACTGTGCATGTTGGCCATTGCAGAATGATTGACAAACATTATTTGGACCACAAGGGGGGCAGCTGCTAAAATAGTCTGAAAAGACTCCATTGGAAAAAAAAATATATTTATTTTTTTTAATTTTTTATTTCATTGAAAAACAAATGCCCTTTTATTTCTGTTAATTGGTGTCCACTCTGGTTTGTAGTCATTTACTGTTATTATAACCAACAATCTTCCAGCTTTACTGGCATACCTCCCACCAACCAAACACAGTTATCAAGGGGCAATAACAGTGAAGGTAATTACCTAAAACTAACCAATTAATGCTTGTAGTAATTAGCTAGAAATGATTAAACAGCTACTAAAACAAGCTAAATTAAAAATAATGGCAAACACCTAAAAATAATTACCTAAAAGCAAGCAGTGATTAATTAAAGAGCTATCATAATGGACACATGTTGACATGGAGATGTCTAATAACTAAACAGCTGAAATAGTTAAGACAAGGTCATTTAAGAAACAACAACAACAAGTTAGCTTAAGGTTACTTATAGTTGAAAATAATGAGCTAATGGTAAAGGGAAAACAGTTAGCTAAAGGTCATGATTAAATGAATTAACCAGTTAATCAGTGATGAACAACGTCTGTAAATTGTTAGCTAACTTAATGAAAAATAACAGTAGAAATATCTAAA
Source organism: Pseudochromis fuscus (assembly GCA_900323345.1). Lineage (NCBI taxonomy): Eukaryota > Metazoa > Chordata > Actinopteri > Pseudochromidae > Pseudochromis > Pseudochromis fuscus. Next base: position 7,992 of record OOFC01013649.1, on the reverse strand, counting down.
AGGAAATGGAAAAAATACTGAGCCAAAAAGTAAAAGGTTTCTATAACATAATAACAACAGAAATAGTTACCAAACAGTAACAGATAAACAGTTTAAACAGGTAGCGTCAAACAGATAAATAAGTAGCTAAGTGCAGGATTAAACAATTCAAAAAAATTTAACTAACAATAACAGATAAATTGTCTAAATGTATAACAGTTTAACTAGTTAACTAAAAGTTTGGACTATTTGCTAAAACTAACGGTTATACATGTGAAATAGCTAGCTAAAAGCTTTTACCAGTTCAGACAGTTAGTTAAAAGTAAACTCTGAAATAACTACAAATTTGAACAGTTAGCTAAAGGCTAACATGTGAAATAGCCTAGCTAAAAGTACAGTTCAGTAACTGTAACGTTGTTATAATAATAATTATCCAGTTTATACATTAAAATACATCCACTCAAAAATTAAGCCAACACATAAGAACCACGAAGGAAACAAATATCGGAAAGAAGCTTGTGCGATAGCGATACAGTGTGTTAGACAAAGTAGTTGGAAGCTACTGCTTCAGTACAGTTTCCCCCGACTCTGCTCAACAGCAGTTATCAAATATTGAAAATGCTCATTTAGTCCATTTATGCAGTTGACTTACTGCACCAGAGTCTGTGTACTTTCACTGGCTCCCATTACAGTCTCTAATTTGGACATCATGCTGTCTGGAGTATTGGATTGAAAAAGTGAAGAAGAAGAAGAAGAAGAAGAAGAAGAAGGGGGGGGGAGAGAAAGATTGATGTGTGGGGGTTCAGACAGAAATGGTAAGAGGTTTAGGAATAAATTGCAGCTACATGGAGAGGGAGGGAAAAGTAAAGGAGGGGAGGTAGACGGAGAGAAAGAGGCTGAGTAATAGGGGAAACCTGCCGATAACTGATAGAAACACGGTGAGGCCTCCGCTGTCATCGAGAGCCAATTTAAACCCCACACATCCATTAATCCCATTGCTGTGATAACCAACCCCCCCACCTCCCTCTTCTCTTTCCACCAGTTGTGTCTCCCCACTTCTTACCCCTCTGTTTCCCTATTGACGGATGGGATGCAACACGCAGTGAGCCAGGAGGGCCCTGATAACAGGGCTTTCATATCAAGTTGCTCCATTATTGAGATGCAGAGAGGTATCAAGATCGCTGGCTTTCTTGTCGGAGTTTGTCACTGTCTCAGATTCTTGGCACGATGCTGAGAGGAGGGCACCGGGTGGGATGAGAGGGAGAGGAGGGAGGGGAACAGAGGGTGGATACTTACACAGAAAACAAAGCAACTCAAGTGGTGCTGAGACAACATTTTGGGGCTCAAGAGATGATCCGAGAGTGGTGAGAAGGGGAAAAATAGATATATATTTTTGTATTTTTGCAGAGTCTTGTTTGAGACTCAGGTGAAGAGACGTACAGTGTTTTATGTGCTCCTTCACAGAGCTGGGTGGGTGGCAAGATCGAGAAAGGGGATAAATATCATATTCAGTCATAAAATGAAAAATCTGTCTTGAATTATTTATTCATGGAGGAACAGTACGAGACACACGGCAGAAAAGCAGAGTGTGAGGAGGGAAGAGGGAGAGGATCTCCTGACAGTAACGCAGGAAACGGACTCCATTTGTCATCTGTTGCGGTGGAAATGATTTTACTCGCTGCAAATGCGCCTGACCTTTGTTTTACATGTCCCCTAAGTCGGCGTCAGAACATTTATCAATGTGAACCAGGGCTTCTGGGCTAAAAATGGAGACGTTCAAGTGTGGAGCCTGTCTCTCCGGAGGTGCTTACATTTGCAACAATTAGAAAGTGTTGAACGATGGATCGTTTGAGGTCGCCGCGGTGAGAAAATGAAAATTGTGAATTCTTCCTTTGCAACTTTTCCGCCACCTTTGATGATCACGGAGCATCATGAGAAAAAGAAAAAATAAAACACGCAGATCATCTGGAAATGCATTGTGGATGTAATGGTGGCTTTGTTCTGTGAGAAGGCGCATTTAAAGGGGATTAGTTGTGTGCAGACAGGATCCCCCTCCTACAACCCTTTGATGCCTAATGATGGGCGGGCGTTTGGATTGATCTGGCACTGTGTGGGCCAGATGAAAGGGGAGTTTTAGACAGGGATCTGCTGCTTTCCTCTAGAGGTCTCTCCTCTCTCCTCCACCCATCCATCCACTTCTCCACTGTGGATCTACCTTTCACTCTTGATGTATAAATGGTGTGCCTGGTGTTTATCTGCTCCCAGGCTGCTCTCATCTTCGCTTTACCCCATCCATCATCCATCAACGTGGCTGTTCATTCAAAACGAAGCGACCTCTCGTGAACTCCTTGATTCCCTCATTTTTAAAAAATTTGACATCATCGGTGTCTTGTTTGTTCCTCCTTTTCCTCAGCTTCTCTTCCCTTCTCCCGCTTCCCTCCTGCTCTTCCTCATTTGTTCCTCCAGCCTCATTTAAATAAAATATCACAGGAATTTCCCTATTCAATTAACCGTTCAGGTCATGTTCAAGCTCTCGCTCCCTGTGCTTACTCGAGCTCCCCTCGTTCTCTTGATCATCCTCTCTCTGCAGGGAATTATATGCTTCTAATCCATCAATTAATGATATCAGTGCATCGCTTCTCTGCCCCATTAGGGGCTGTGTCATCGTATGACTAAGTATATAACCCCCTTCCACTCGCCTGAGCCCGCACTAATATCAAACCCAATCCGCTCCTCCAGTCTTCGGCTTTACACCCTGGCAAACAACGTCAGGAACTATCATGTGAGTCAAAGTTCACAACCATGATTGGAACTAGTTTGTTCCTTTAAAATAGATGGAAAAGGTGCATGAGCTCATTTCCAAGTAAATAATTTACATCCTACCTTCAAATAAAAAAAACTATTTGCGTTGGTTGGCATCTAGATCAGGGATTCCCAACCTGTGGTGCACAAGCTGCTGCTAGATGGCGACCTTTGCAGAATAGATGAAAAACATGGAAACTGTCAGGGGTGAAATCAAAGTTATAACTTCCACTTCCTGTCTGGTATGTTTGTGTTTGCCAACATGAGCTGGATAATGTGTGAGACTAGCCCTGCCATGCATTTGCAGTTAGTGGTTAGGATGTACCCAAGATCCCTGTGCACCTGCATCCAGGCATCATAAGTCTTTAGTCCTTGTGTCCTGCTGGACAGGACACCTGTCCTCAAAGCACAAAACCCTGAACCCATATCATAAAACGCTAAGTTAATTACACATGACCACAAACCATGTAATTATACACGTCTAAAAATTTATATGGACCTCATGATAAGTGGCTATTTGGATGTTTTATTGCTTGGGGGGGCGTATTGGTGGTGTGTCAGCTGAGTTGGGAAGTTGAAGGTGGTGCACGGTCTAAAAAGGTTGGGAACTGGTGAACTAGATGAATAAACACTCAGCTTGATTCAGTTGAACAGTGACATAAATCACAAGATCACGTGGAAATGCACTTGTAACCGAGAGGATTTTTTTCAGGAGGGGATGTCCTTTTTCGCCAAAAATCAAGACGAAGGTTCAGCGTTGAGCGTGACGGTTCATCCATCCCAAATGTTCGGTGCTGCTCATTTGTCAAACGCATGAACGAGTGCAATTACCAGTCTGTTCTACATTCCTGGTGATTGCAGGATCACACAGTTGAAAATAATGAGGTCTTGTTTACTAAAGATTACAAGCAAAAGTCTTTGATTCCTCCAAAAAGGAACAAAAAAAAAAAAAGTTGCTCTGAGTTTCCACGCCACAGCCAAAGGTGAAACAGTGGATTTGTAAAAACACTGCAGATAATAAGAAAGCATCACTCAGGCTGAAGAGGGAAGATAGCGAGACACGGGATTCATCTGATCGAACAAAGGACTATTTGTTGTGTTATGGTTGTAAAAGATTAATGTGTTGCCGAGTTAAGATGGAATTTATCGAATTTAGTGTGATCCCGCGAGTGGTGCGTCACTAGCGCCCACTCGGATCTCACAAACAAATCACCCACTCAGCTGTCTGCCGTCAAAAAAAAAAAAGAAAAAAAAGGAGAATCTTAAACACATAAACTTACCCAGGGGAGCGCAGCACAAAGTGTTTCATTCACTCCGGAGAAGGGGCCATCAATATTTCACGGCCTTAGCCCGGCCCTTAGGTGAGCATGCCAGCCTGGCAGACTGTGTGCTAATTGAAAGGGAAAGGGGTACACTGATTGTGCGAGGCCATTCCTTTGAAGTGGGCCTCCTCCATTTTAAATGTTTAAGCAGCGCCTGTCTGAGTCCTTCCGGCTCCAGAGTCGACGCTGCCTCCCAATGAGACCAGAAAAACACCTAGCTAGCTGCTCAGACGGGCTTCGTGGCATCAGCAGAATGGAACGACTTAATTCATGGCGTTTTTATTCAGAAAGGCAACGGTTATAATGAAATAAATAATTCATATCTCATATTGTTGGAGCATGCCATCTATAGGGACAGATTAAGTTAATGACACGTAGGCAATGGGGTGATTGCGAGATGAGGGAGAGGGCGGGGTTTTGCACTTCCTCTCCTGGCAGCCGGGCGGAGCGGTACAGCACCTCTGGGTAAAATCCACAGAATTAACACACTGGATGAAAATATAGCAATCTCCAAAAAAAAAAAGACAGGAATATGAGGTGTTGAAAGTCTGATAAGTTTACATATGAATAGTAAATATGTGCAGCATATAAGGAACTCAGCAGGGATCGCTTTGCTTAAACGATATCATTCAGTTCATGATTGCATTGTGTCATTATACAATACTTATGATAATGCTCTTTATTGACAGCCATTTATGTCATCCCTGCAGCGCTTGTGTGTATCACAGCATTACGTGGTTGGATCCATAGGTTTCCACTGAAGTGTTTCCAAACTTGGCTCCTGTTGAAAATAAATGTCTTTAATTTAATTATTGTTTTTGGCACGAGCATCAGGGAGGAGAATAATGCCAAAGGATTGTGTGATGTTGCTGGTGGATGCTACAGGTCTTTGCATTTTGTCTCTCCTCCATCTGTCTGACAGATCTATTCTTGGACCTTCCCACCTTTCCTAATCACCTCATCTCCACCTGCTCATCTAGTTTCCTCTTAATAAGCCACCAATGTGAATGTCACCAGTGACTGTATATAGAATGGATAACGTGGCTTCACCTGTTGGTTTGTGGGCTCATTTTGAAGTCAGGAGATCAGTATTTGATCTTCACCATGTTGGTTTTATGGACCAGGAAGTGACCATATTTGGATATGTAAGGGGGAGGTGGGTCTGATCTTTGAACCCAAGGTCACTGCCCAACATGTACTCAATTTGAAGTGTAATATCTTCTTAACCCTTTAACACCTGAGCTTCTGAATTTCCACCTGGACTTTTTATGCTTATTTTGATTTCAAATTAAACATGCAAAATCTGACATTCATGTACAGTTGCAGTGTTTTTGTTCACTAAAACTCTAAAATCAAAATAAGTTTTTATGTTTTTCTGCTATTCCTGCTTCATCATCACTGTTATTGTACTATTACAACACGTAGTATATAGGAAAATGATTGCACAAACCATGACATAATTACGGTAATCCAAAGACACGTGCAGTCGACGCTACCCTTAGAGGTAAAGGGTTAATGATGAGATGATTTTCAGATGCTCCACCAGATCAATAATAAGAAGAGTTGACTGTTGCTGATGACATCAGAAAGACTTGTGAAAAAAAAAAATTGGAGCCAGCATCTAGTGGCCATTAGGGGTATTGCAGATTTTTGCACCTCCACTTTGGCTTTACTTTTACCTGGTTGCTTCGTCCATTTCTATGTACGGTCTATGGTTGAAATTAAGTCCCAGCCACTTTGTTTCTGGTGTTGTGTATCTGTTCACCTGTAAATGTTTCTTAGTCTTCCTTGGTGTTATAAGCTGTTTTCATCAACTGTCTATCGATGACGTCCCTTCCACAACATTGTCCCAGTGGACTCTGACTTCTGTTGGCCTGTTTATTTAAGGAAACACTTTGTGTGTGTACATATGCAGTAAAGTGTACTTTTTGCAGGCATTAAAACATTTCAGTCTTACCCTCCAGTACCTAGAATCTGAAAGGGGAGTTTGCACCTTTTCATGTCTACTCACGTCTTTTTATTTGCTCAACATGAAGTCCGGCCTCCTCTGAAATTTGCTTCACATTCACTCCACAAACAACTTAAAGGCATGGTGTGGAATTGAAATCTTCACCAGGGCAAGATGGGTTCAGACCTTAACGCCACGATTCGTAGATGCAAATAAAACTCAGACCTGAGCTGACTCCAGAAGCATGGATTTATTTACTCGGCCTAACTCCTTCTGGTGTAGGTTCCTCTGTAAGCAAAAAGTCAATGACAGTGGCACATTCTGTCATAACAACATTAATTATGATGTCCCAATTGGACCTAAAACACCAGCTTGTCGTTATGTAGCCTAATGGTTTCCAGTAGCTGGAGGTCAAGCATCAACTATATTCTTACACACTTCCTTTTCTGAAGTACATTTAAAGTAATAAAAAGCACTGAATTATGGGATAATTAGCAAAGTTTTTCAACTTTTATCATTCATATGTGATTAACCCTTTACCTCCAAGCGTAGCACTGGCGCTACATCTGCACATACGTCTTTGGATTACCGTAATTACGCAACCAGAAAAATTCTAAGGGTTCCAAGAGCTGAGATGTTGAACTTACAGTGAATATGGTGTCATTACGGTAATTTCAGTAGCGCCTCTCTCAGAAGTTGGCAAAGTAGCCGATTTACTATATACTACCTGTTGTAAGAGTGTAATAACAGTGACGATGAAACAAGAATAGCAGAAAACACAAAAACTGATTTTTATTTTAGAGTTTTAGCAAACAAAAACACTGCAACTGGACATGAATGTTAGATTTTTATGTTACATTTGAATTTGAAATCAAAATAATCATAAAAAGTCCAGGTGGAAATTTGGAGGCTCAGGTGTTAAAGGGTTAAGGACGAACAGGATATTTGCCACAATGATCACAGCAGTTCATTGGCAAGGCCTCATGGACCAGAACCAAAAATATTAGTTGGGGTCAGTGCTTTCAGGAAAGTTCATTAGAGCTGAAGTTATTCTACAGCATTTTCACAGACTGATATTACCCCACAGTGACTCTGATTTATTTGATTTTCATTACAAGACTCCAGTGTTTTAACTGGAATTCATACTTCAAGTTATTCCATTTGAAGGCATCACAAACCAAAATAGTTGGGACTGTAGGTGTTGTGGAAGTGCTTTGGATGTTAATGTGGATTTTTCCGTTTTTGATTCCCAGTTTACCAAATCACACAAACTCCGAGTATGATGTATGCTCACCACCACCACCACCCTTAAGGTGGATTGAATGCTTGCCGCCATTGCAGTTGTAAGCTGCTCCATCTTTTGCTCTGCTCCCGTTGCTCCACAGAGGAGCTGTATAAAGATCTGCTGACAGCGTGCCAGCTTCCCCTCCGAGACCGAGCGGAGAGCCGGGAACTCTCAATCTTCTTCCTCTTTCCCTTGTCTCTCAATCTTTTTTTTTTTTTCTTCGCTCACCATCTGCTTTTTCTTCTGCTTTCCATTGTCCACCACCTCCGTCTTATTATATTATCCCTGCTTTCATTTCTCCTCCCCGTCCGGGCTCCCTCCAGCCTCGCAGCAGAGATGTGTTGATAAGGGCAGAGGGGGTTGAAAGGGAGCATTTGTTGCGAAGGGAGTTGAGGAGTTGAGCTGAGGAACATTTAGTGCTGATAAAGAAGAAGCGAGTGGAGTGAAGTAAGAATCTGAGAGGAGGAGAAACAGGCAGGTGAGGAGGGAAGGTGTGTGCTTTTATTTTTATTTTATTTTTTTCCCTCCATGCACCAGCAGTGGTAGTTGGCTGAGTTGCCAGAACCGTAGAGAGTGTAGTCTTTAGAGGCTCTTTTTGAAGTTGAGCCCGAGGATTACCATGGTTGCTTCCTCAGCAGTGGCAAACCTGTGTCTGA
>OOFC01013648.1:0-15108 GCA_900323345.1 Pseudochromis fuscus | reverse complement strand
TTTCGTTGGTCCTGGGGAAAAAAGGTATGAAAATGTCAAAATAATGAAAACAAAATGACACTAAATAGGCAATTCAATTTTCTTCCAGGCTGGATAAAGTTTAACGGTTGGGCAGGCCGGTAAATAATTTGTTCTGACTGTGCAACTACTGTTTAGTCAAGGAAACATTTATTGGCCACCAACGAGATTATTCCCAGTAAAACGTGCAGACCTGCCGGCTGCAGGAAACCAACTCCTGCTCTGATTATCCAGATATTTAGAGTTTGGCTCACTTGTTACATGTTTGTCCGCCTCCAACACGCCGAAGTAACCACGGTAAGTTGCCCTTTTAATTTAAAGTGATTTAAAGTGGACTCACCGTCCGCCGTCTTGTCGAGCTCCCCTCTCCCGGGCAGACCCGTCAAACTTTGCGCCCCTATCAGTCTGACCTTACAGGGACTCCGGCGGCCCAGAATGCTGTCTATGCAGTAAGAGGAGAGCAGTGTCGGGGATTTACTGCTCTTTCTCTCGCCCCTGTCGTGGATATCTTCCTCAAACTGACCGCTCATGTCGACGCTTCGGTTCGTCTTTCGGTAACGCCTGTCAGTCTCCCACACTCTTCCTCTCTCTCTTTCTCTCTCTCCCTCTCTCTCTCTTTCGGGGGTCCGGTGCTCTCCTTCTTCTCCTTCTGTCCTCTCAGGCCGGTGTGTCTGCGTACAGGGACCGTTCACTCCTCCCTCCTGCTCCTCTCTCCCTCTCTGTCACTCCTCTGTCACACACTCAGCTGTAATGACAGACAGCGGTTTGGCTGCTTTGGCGCTGCGCTCCGGTGTGCCAGGCGCTTCTCCGCTCTGCGCGCTCCGCTCAGCATACGTGGAGGTTGTTATTGCGCGCCTGATTGGCTCGTGTGTGTGTATGCGGGGAGAGAGGCAGCGCGGAGCTGCTTTATATATTTTACGATTAAAGTTAATTTGAGGGAAAGGCGACAAAACCAGACATGGAGTTTAGTTTTTCTCTCCGTGGAACGAACTCAGGAGATAAAGTTGCAAAACCATCGCACCTGGAAACTGATTGTTCCTGCCTGTCACATTTAATCCTAATGGGGCAATAAAAAAACACCAGTAACAGAATTAATTATTAATATTAATATTAAGGATACAAAATTTTTCAGCATCAAGTATCAAGTATCTATAATTAAGTCCAACAATGTAGCCAAAAATACGCAAATAAATTAGCTGCTGGTTTAAATAAAGTCTAGCCAATAAGATTGTTTTAATGACATTTAAGACTATAAACACAAGCGTAAATTCATATAGGCTATCAATAGCTCAACTCCACTGAATTCACACTATCACTGTTAATAATGTTTTCAATAATGGCTGTTTTTCCTGCTGTCTGTTTTTTAAAAACTTATTCTGCACATCTGAAGATTTTTTTCTTGTACACAGATCCCGTGCTGTCAACAATAACATATATCATTATAATCGAACAATATTAACAATAAAATACTTAATATTGCTCATAAACACTCAATTTTTCGTTAAAGTATTTATCATAATTTCATTTATTTATCTTTGTGGATCCCACTGTCTTATTTTTTAAGATTTATTTATATTTGTATCGTTGATTCAAATATATCATAGTAAAAACAGCAATAATAATAATAATAATAATGATAATAATAATAACATAAAACAACACTTTAACTGAACAAGGAAATGGGTCTATGTTTTCTTAGATGATTTACGATAGGCTATAATTGACAGACATTATAGTATTGGCTACTACATTCTAAGTTTTTATGATATATATAAAATCTACATGTCACATAGGCCTATACATATGTTCAGCCTAAAGCAGATGAACCCTCTTGAATCCTTGTGCCAAAATCTGGCACGGAGTTTGTGTTCAACCACAGACAGCACCTGCGAAAGCCATGTCAGAGACTCACATAGAAATATAAATATCAATACTCAGCAATCATCAGACTTTTGGCTACATTTATTACAGTTTGCATCTTTAAAAAATAATGATGTTGTGACAGGAGTTAGAGTATTAATAAGGTTAATTTGGGCCTTTATCTATCCATATATCTATCTATCTATCTATCTATCTATCTATCTATCTATCTATCTATCTATCTATCTATCTATCTATCTTTTTTTTCTCCCACCAATTGCCTGCTCTCTGCTGGAGTTGTGGATTGACTTAAAAAGTGAGGGTGGCGCGGCGGTGATGAGACGCCGCAAGGGGAGCCGGGATAGCACGCAGGGACTCCGCTGTGGAGAGGGGGAGAGATGGAGAGATGGATCGAGAATGTAATTTTAAATGAAAGTCTATTTAACCCGCTGTGAATGGCATGACCCCTATTCTCGTCTCAGAGCCCATCACTGTTAAAAGGATCATTTTCAGAATTCAATCCAAAAACTTCAGCAAGCTGCAATTTACTCTCTCCTCTCTCTCTCCTCTTCCCCTCCGTTATGTATCTGCCCAGCCAGGAGCTTCGCAGCAAACGAAAAATAACAATAAAATATATGTCCAGAAAATTGCACAAGTTGTTCTTTTTTTTCTTTTATCTATTTTTAAGGCTTAGCTTTATGACCCTTTGTGATTGGAACTGGAATAGGAGCGCGATTGATCTCTACAAAGTTTGGTTAAGGTGCAGGTCGCTTAGTATTAGTGGAGGTAACCTCAGCTTTTTTCATTTAAGAGCCTCGTAATAAAAAAAAGTTTAACAACAGCGGTGCTTTAAAATGTATCTGCTGCAGTATAGCCCTTAAAGAGCATCTGCATTTATATGATGCAGTCCTGGTACTATAAGCAGATGCGCGCTGTCACCTCACGGATGGTGTCAGATTTAATCTATCCGCAACTTTTTGTGGTGTCACAAACTTCCGAGCTTGTTTATTTGCACGCAAATCAATGTAATGAGTGTAATAACAATATAAAATGTTATGCCTTTTTCCTGCGCGGTCACAAACAGACGTGCGTAATACAGACGGGTATTTAGAGTCGCTCTGTAATTTGGGGGCCACAATTTGATTCATTTATCCGCACACTGTTATTAACCCTGTGGAAAAAGAGATGTCAGCCGCCATTTCAGCCAGCAGGACATCCGTGCTTTGTTTAAATGCACTAATTACGCGCATACATTAGAGGGGGACGGAATAGCCTGAGCGCAATTTTCACATTTTCAATTTTCCGTCTATTTGACGTGCAGGTGAAGAGATGGCGGAAAGAGGCCGCCTTCCGTTTCAGCGCCACCTCACCACCGCCTCCCCTGTATTTTCATAACATCCTAACTTGATAATATCCAGGGGAAACACCGGGCTGTGTGCTTTCTGTTGGTTTAACGCGCGGTTACTGTTGGTGCTGTGCCACAGTGTGTTGCGCCCTAGCCAAAGGCCTCTCAGGCTTTTGTGTGTCATGCACCATGGCCTTTGATTTTAAACATATTTCAAGTGGAAAGACTTGTGTCATCAAAGATTAATTTACCAGCATGTGATGTGAGGTGGCTCTGCTCTATTTCAGTGGATGTCTCGTTCTTTCCCGTGAAGGCCATGGAAGTGATGCTAATGAAGTCCATCACTTAGGACCTGCAGGTCATTCAACTGGCGCCATCTCCTGGATGGAATAGTAAACTGCTCAAACAGGTAGGAACCTGTTACAATGTAAAGACAAAGAGGTATTCTGTTCCACAACCAACATACACAATATTCACTGTGTAATTGTGCCTTTTTCCCTCTTGTTGCTTCTTGAACTATCTACTAATTTGTCCACAGATGTGTTTCTATGTGTGATCTATTGCTGTCTAAGGCATCTCAATTTGTCATCACTTTTTTTTTAACCCACAGGTTTGTGTCTATGCAACACGTGCAAACGCTGATATCTAACAGGCACCAACTGGCCTTGGTGACGACTCATCCTCCATCCATCCTTGGCCGCTGACATAATTGGACACTTGCTCTGCTTGAGAGGCCAAGCAGGAAAAGAAGGAAGAGGGGGGAGAGAAGGAGAGAGTGTGTGTTGGGAGGGGAGGGAGGCTTTTAAGACGCGCGTAAGCAAAGTTAATTAGCGGTTATTAACAGCCCGCATAATGAGAGCGAGAGGGAGTCAATTTAATGACTTTGTTAGCGCGAGTTCAGAGCGACAGGCGATGATCGAAACAACAAAGGCGAGCGCGCACGCAGCCATCATCCGTAATTTCCAGCGGTAATGCGGTCTGATCAGAAACAAAGGGTTCTAATTTCGTTCAACTGACTCGATAATTTGTCCTTATGTAAGGAAAATAATTAATGACTTAATGCTTCAACAGAAGTAGCTTTCTTTGGGGGGAGATTTCGGAGGCCTCGGTTGCTGGAGAAGGTGGTAGGAAAATCAATTTCCAGGCCTATAATTATTTACATCATGAATTTAAAACGTGGACGTGCGCCTTTTGCTCCCGTTTAGTGCGCAGACGAGTGAGAGTCTATTAGGAGAGGAGAGAAGGAGTTCCAAATCTTCTCCCCCCAAAACAATGTGTGTATGGCAACAAATGAGCCACTTGTCATAATGTAGTAGTATAGATTTTGCCATTAGAACACAAAGAAAACCACCCAGTATTTGCAAGAGATGTAGGCTGTTAAAGCCACACAATAAATAGGCCTATCATATTTAAGGTCATTCATCTGTCAAAAATGTGAACGTTTTTGATGACAGATGATGCCTGATTATACTTTGGAGTTCACCTGAATTGATGGTCCTCTTGGCTGTATCTTTTCCCGACCATGTACCAGGTTATTGCGGCTTCTACTGCATTGCAAAATTATCCGAGGCCCGCGCGTCTTTACGCATGATTTCATCATTCCACAGATGGGTTGAGTCGGAGGAAAGATGTGAGCGCTATTATCGATTGGGGGAACATGAGCCGCCTGCGGGCCACTCTTGGATTCATGGCAGGTGGATAGGTCACCCACACGAGAGCGGCAATTTCACGGCCCCCATTGTCTCCGCTGATTACTGCTTTGATCACAGGAATCAAGAGTCCGAGACTCTCGTAAACCTACTGCAAGGTCCAGGAGCTCGTGAGCTGAAGAGGTCATCATCATCGTCACCATGACCATCATCATCAACACCATTATCATCATCTGCCACATCATCACCATAACCATCATCATCATCATCATCGTCGCTAGTTGACCATACAAACCTGGGGCGCTGTGTGTTTTCACAGCCGCGTTGCCCTTTTATTGATTGCGTGCCTTAATTTTAATTCGATTGCGCGAGTGTCAAAAATTCCGCAAGAATCATCCTAGTAATGAGATAATCAAAGTAATATATGCAAATCAGTTATGTTGCCAGCTTATCAAAACCGGAGTGCCCCCCCTTGAGTCTGAAGAAGTCCATTTATTCAGTTAGTGGCAATACCTTGCGCAAATGGCGCGATGCAAATGACAGTTGATTAGACTAAATTAAGAACCTCGTTTCTCCCTGACCTTGTCTGAGTTTTATGTAAATTCTTTTTTCTTGCTTTAATGTGATAAAATTGCATTTTACACCTTGGCCTTTGTAAATCTGAACAATATTTTCCATGAGAGAAACAATGGTCAACCTCAGATAACTCAGTGTGGCAATAGCTTGGATGATTCTCTGACTGTCTCTCCTCTTTCTGTCTGTCTTTCACAAACCTCAGTATATCTTGACCCTGGTGCAACTCCCACGGTGACAGAAAGTGTGCCGTTATAACTTCCTTGCTGTGGGGGAGTGTGCCTTGAAGATAGACTAGGTGTGGATGCCTCTGAGTGTGTGTCTTCATGTGTGTGCCTGTGTGTGTTTACACGATTATGTGTACTCATGTGTGTACCATAACATATTGTCTAAGGGGACCGAGAGAGTGCAGTTGAGACTTCCTCTCTGTGGGGTGTGTGGGGCCTGTAGATGGGAAAGGAATAAATCCAATATAGATTGCAGGGCTGCGCTGCCTCCCGCTGGGGACCCTCAGACTTGCAGGCCAGGATCGAAGTGCTTTTCTCCACCTAAATTGGCCTGAGAGGCCACAGGAGCAGCCAAGCTACACCCCCAACACTGGGACTGCCTACGACCTAATGATGGTTCTGGGGACAGACACACATATACACGTGCATACACACCGATGGAGATGTGCACGTTTTGTACATACACACCAAAAACTCACACACAATCATTCCCAGATTGATATAACATCAGTCACACTCTTGCACCAGTCAAACACACACTTTGCCAAGAAAACCACACAGATATAAACACACCCTCCTCGTTCTCTGATGTTGAACACACTCATTCCTTGTCCAAAGACCATTCACCTCAAGTTTCCCTCTTCACATCTCAGGCCACCCCTCAGACCTACCTAGCTAAACTGCAGATTTAGAGGAGGCATCCTCACTACCTGTCCACACACACTCCAGAGGGAGGAGTGAATAGCATAACTGGCACCACACTAAGTGTCTGGACTGATACACACTCCTGCCCTTTGGTTCCCCTACAAGGAAAACACCACCAGCTCCCCCAAGCCATTACGCTTCCTGCCAGACATCCAGGCACTGCCATTTTGGTTCTGTCCAGGGAGCTAATTCTATTTGTGATGAGGTGTCTGATGTGTTGCTGGGTCGGGTCGTGAGGCAGTGTGACAGAAAATCCTTTAGGTGGACATTTGTGGCTCAGTGTGTCTCATTACCTGCTCGAGGGGAATTTTATGTTAACTGCCGCTACATAGCTTATTTCTAGAGGATATAGTGAAGAATACAAAGATGTATAGAACCATGTAAACAGATGTGCTACTCATTCTTTTTATTGATCCGTCAGTGGGAATTTCTTTGGTTTTAATACTGCTCCTCCCATCATTTAGTTGAATTGCAGATTTTTTTTTGCAACAATTTTCCTCTCACGGCAGGAGAAAGCTTTGTCTTTCAAAATAGATTATTGTAAAATGCTAACTGTGGCTATCTCACCAGCTAGCTAACACTTTAAATGGCTCTCATTCTTTAGCTGTCATGTTAGCTGTCTCTTCGTGGCGGCAGTGTGACAGAGCCCACATATTACTAAACCAGAGTGGTTGTAGCTGTGTTTTTTTTTTTTTTAACGTTGTTTTGTACTTACTGCAAAATTAAAAAGTTACATTGCTTATTGCCTATTGCTTTGTAGGCCAATACAAAGCAAACAGAGCTCCGTCATCCTCATCCTCATCAGGTGGTGTGTTGGTTACACAGCCACTCATCTCCTCCATTGTCCGTCCTGACTTGTCTTTGCTGCTCCGTCTTGTATCTTTTCTCTCCATCTCTTTGTCTTCTCTGCTATTTTCCACTTTGTATTTTCTCCCTTTCATCTCCGTCACGCCTCTCTTGTCTCTTGATGCCGACACACCTTTTACCCCCTTGTCTTCACTCCTCCACTTGCGTCTAAGCTATGGCGCATTACAATATGTTTTCCTTGCATCGCCCATGAAACTATGTGTGGTCGTATTTCCACGAGTTTATTGAAGAAGTGTTCTGAAAGCAGCATTTCATACTGAGATTGTTATTTGTGTGTGTGCAGTGTATGCTGTGCAACATGAGACAACAGAGAGGATGCATACTAAATATCCTGAATGCAAAGACAAGCGCATGCAGGGCATGAACATAGGCCCGAAACACATACACAAAAAAAATCCTTTTGACATCAATAATTGGTAAATCCTCTGATTAACTTGTAAGAATTGTCCTTAGAGTGCTTAAGTAATTGTGTTTGTGTGTGTCCTTTTTTATTGCATGCACCCCCCTCTCTTTAAAGCACATCTTTATAACCAAGCAATTCCAAAGCAATTTTCTCTGTGGGAGGAGAGTGTAATTTTCTATTCTGTGACACTGTGATGTGTAAGAAACTGGGAGCCGGCGCTAAAAGGTGTCTGTAGTGTGTGTCTTGGTGTGGGTGTGAGCCGCTTTAATGGCCAACGCGGGGCGGGTGGCGATGTTGGCGAGCGGGTGCATGTCAGGAAGGCCATCATTTAATGACTCCCAAATAGTGCCCTCCTCGTTAGAGCTATCGTCCTGGAAACGCGAGGCTGTGAACCACGAGAGCGCCACACGCTGCAACAGTCTTTTATCTTCATATTAAACCATTTGCATAACATTACCGCGATAGATAAGATTCAGGAGATACTCAACCTACTTAGGGAGAGACGGAGAGAGAGTAGACACAGGAGACACAGAGAGGGTATACTACATGTCCTTGCAAATCTAATCAGCGTTAAATGGAGCTGTCAAATGTGTGTGTGTATGTGAGAGAGAGAGAGTGTGTGTGGTAGTGGATGGCTCATGTCAGGAGTCATTTAACATTAAACTGCAATAGTATGTAACAGGGCTGTAATTACAAAATACAAGAATCCAAGCTGTTTCTTGTTAGATGTGACATCTAAATACAGCAGTTATGTACCAGTGATACACAAGATGAGGCCAGATGGTGACAATTCAGATGTCACACGCACTTAAATGTCCTTCACAAAGTTTATTTCTTAGTGTGTACTTACAAAATATAAAGAAGTAGCCAATTAGCAATCCAAATCACTGATGTGGTTTTGCAGTGATGGTTGAGTGATATCAGCAGACTCGTCTTGTTTTGTGCGTGCACATCTATCTTCACTGTACAAAGAGATGTTTTGCTTTGTGTCTATACGAGTCTATCTGACAGCTGCTTTTGCCCTGCTCAAAAAAGAATAATGAGAAGATGAAAGAATCTCATTACTGTTGAGAAACTAGAGCAGGACAGTGTGCAAGCACATAATAATTAGTTGTTGCTACTTGCTACTGCTGCCTGATTAATTTAATCAAAAGTACTGCTGATCTTTGTGCTCTGATCAGCCACAATATTAAAACCAGCTGCCTAATGTTGTGCAGGTCGACCTCGTTGAAGTGCTAAACTGCACTGAACCTCTGAAGGTGTCTTGTGGTATCAAGACGTTAAGTTGTGAGGTGGGGCATTCGTGGGTCTGACTTGTTTCTCCAGCACATCGCAAGGATTCTTGATCAGATTGAAATCTTTTGGATTTGGAGGCCAAGTCAACACCTTAAATCAGTGATTCCCAACCTGTGGGCCATGGCCCCCTGGTGGACCACAAAGGTATTGCAAGTGGGCCGCCAAATCATTTCCATTATTGTATGATGTAATTATATAAAAATAAAAAAATTAAATGCCCAAATTTAAATGTAAACACTCAGTTGAGCTGATGGACAGGTCCTTGAAAACTGTTATACTGAAGGTGCTGCAACATGTAACAGGTGTTGAATCTTCAATAAAAAAAAGTGCTCTGAGAACACATTATATGGCCTGATATACGATGGGGTCGGAGGTGGGCCAAAAAAATTTTTGAAACTTAAAAGTGGACCCTGAGCTGGAAAAGGTTGGGAACCACTGCCTTAAAGTCTGTCACATTTCTCAAACCACTAGACCACTGCTGTCAGATAATCCCGTCACCATGAGGGGGTGTACGTGGTCTGCTGCAAGTTTTGAATAGGTGGTATGAGTTGTGGTAATATCCGTATAGTCTCTGCCTGCTTCCCACAGTGCACCTGGTGTCATGTCTTCCCCAGGTGAGCAACCATAGACTGTATATAGAGTGGACAAAGCTAACGTGACATCACCTGTTGATCTGTGGACTCTTAACGCTGGCAAATCTTGTTTTTGTTAAGCCTAATATCAACTTAATGATGGTTTTTCACATGGACTTTAGCTAATGACATCAGAATAACTTGTGGAAAAATTAGGTATTTTAGGTTGGAAGTTAATCGAAGCCAGAGTTTCTTGGAGCCGCCCTCTAGTGGTCATTGCTGGTATTGCACTTTTTGCAGTCTGTGAGCAACAAACACACCCAGTTGTCCACATGATATAAAAGAAAACATGATTCACCATCAGACTTGGCCACTTTCTTCCACTGCTCCAAGGTCTGTGCAGCAAACTGTGATGCACTGCATGTACTGCCACCATTCGATGATAGCCAGCATTAAGGTTTTCAACAATTTGTTCTACAGTAGCTCTTCTGTAGGACCTTTTTTTTTTTGCTCCTTGCATGGACCAGTGAGCCTTGGGAGCTCTTGACCCTGTTAGTCTTTCCTTCGACCACTTTTGGTAACTGTCGCATTCTGGTAACACCACACAAGACCTGCTGTTGTGGAGATGCTCTGACCCAGTTGTCTAGCACTCACAATTTGGCCTTTTTCAGAGTCACTCAGATCTTTAGGCTTGCCCATTTTTCCTGCTTCCAACGCATCAACTTCAAGAACTGACTGTTCACTTGCTGCCTAATATATCCCACCCCATGACAGGTGCCACTGTAACAAGATAATCGGTGTTATTCACTTCACCTGTCAGCAGTTTTAATGTTGTGGCTGATCGGTGTATAACTACCAGTATGCTTGTAGTATATATGGCAAATTGGGGTACAATTCACTACTTGGGTTCTAATAGATTCTCAAATTATGGTGAAAGCAGATCCCTGACTGATGTCTGGACTAGGTAAATGCTACATTTACCATAGCTTACTGGATGTATTGCATTTTAAAGCTTATATGGAGGCATTCACTCTCGTTGGATAAGATCAAACGGGTAATTTCAAGGCCTTGCACATGCATGATTAACCCAGACATGTTGAGTGTGTGTGTGGGCATAACACAATGTGCTTAAGTTGGGTTGCACCTGTTGGATTGAGTCAATTCATGTTCTTTTAATTATTATTGGTACATTATCCCAGCATAGTCATCCATCTTGAAACTGAACAGTGGTCTCGTCATTCAAAAAAACTGCGACTACACCTGTGTGCAGGGCCTGATTACGTCAAATAAAACATTAAGAGTAACATGGTTTCTGAAATATCCATGCAGAAAGTTTTACTCCCATGAGCTTAATGTTTTGAGGAAAGATTAAATTGTGTTTGTCTTGATCCATGCATTGAAAATGACTTATCTGATAATGGTTGTCACAATAAAAGCAGCTCACAGCAATGTCTGGAGTGTCCATAAAGACGATGCTCAACGGCACACAGCAGTGAGTTTTTACTTCATATTTTTGTTGCAGTGCTATGCCTATTGTATTGGGGTAATTGCATTAGTTTTGAAAGAAAACAAAGGTAATTTGCATGGCAGGAAGCCCCAATAAGTTTTTTTTTTCTGTGGGAATTTTGGCAAAGTAATCCCTTAATGGTAAGAATAAAACTAAGAGGGATACAAAGCCCAAACAATGTGTGTATATGTGACAGTGTGTGCATGTGATCTGAAAGGAAAAAGATGCCATCACAGGACAGAATAGGTTTGTAACTGTGAGTGTGTGTGTGACAGAGAGAGATTGCTTGTTTATGCATATGGGGATAGACTGTGCCAGGTGAGTGTACCATTTACCATCAAACCATTGAATTCAGCAGGCATCTAATAACAAAGCATTTATGGTCCACTTACGCATGCATAGACATAACTGTCAGTAGGCAACAACAGTCTCCTCTCCCCCGTCTCCAGCTATTTGTTCTTCTCTTAAAACACACAGGCACCATCCGGATTGGACCCAGATACTCTAGAATTCTATCATCAGACTCGGGGATGAAATTAAAATCGCTCATTTTCTTTCTCCATACAAGGAGCAGATCAATTTCCGGAGACTGGGACGTGATATTTTCCTGCCATTGGGCTTTCTCGTCTTTGGCACAGCACCCTGACTGCCTGCCAGCGGGAGGCCCGGCTCTGACTGCACGCCTCGCCGGAGAACAGTTACTTCTGCCGCGGCGAGTTTATTTGCGCCTCGCTATGAGAATTGCCATCATTTACCCTTCCCCAACACCTCCCCAAAAAGAGAAAAGAAATAGACAAGCAGGGGGAAGCGAGGCAAGAATGAGAAAGGCGAAATTGATTCTTTTTGATACATGCTGCATGGGGGACATTAGGTACACCTCGTTTGACCGCCTATTTCATGAAATGAACTGAATAAATTTTGCCTGAAGTAATGTATAGGCCTTTTAGATGCCCCCCCCCCGCCTTTTTTTGTTGTTTTCTTTGGTTGTTCGTGCTTTATCAACAGCGACCTGCTCGCTGCGGCGTGCAGAGGTTATCCAAGTGATGCTGGCTTTAAGAGAAGTAAATTAATTATGTCGCTGTACAGGAATAATAACCCACTTTACATAAAACAACAAGTCAGCCTGTGTTAAGCGTGACAAAATTAGGACCTGATGAACCGATGGAGCAGTGGATCTGGAGGAATGGTGGCCCAGCGGTGGGTGGCACATTTGCACTGCAAACATCTTTACTTTGCATTCTGAATTATGTAAAATAAACACGGGCTATAGCAAATTTGGTAGCATATAGTCTGTATTAAATAGACTCTTTTTTTAGATGTTTGTTTTGCAGGACGTGGGGATGTGCAAGACGCCACTTGTTTGCACAAGCAGTGCACATAAGGTCACCATTTAACCACGATGCAAATGCTTTTATTGGTTTGTGTGATAGTTTAACCCCACAAAATGTACTATTAGTTTCTGACAAAACCCTTTAGCCTTTTCTTGCAGGCTAAAATATCCTTTCATGGTTTCAGATGCATATGGAACCATAAACCATTATAACATTTCATCCTTTATAACCTGTATGTTGCATCCAGAAGTTTCCAAAATTGCCTTGGTTCATGTTTTTCTTGACGTTACTTGGCCCCTTGTTTACGCACATGGCAGACACCAGACCAGCGTCCTTTCCCCTCTGCATGAACAGCCAGCTGTTGCGTCACAGGGGCAGTCAAGGCCTAATTAAACCCATATTGAGAAAGAGTATAAATCCAACCCCTTTTTCTCCACTCAGTCTACTCACCGGCATGCTCTCTCCCTGAAGTGGATTTGGGCTTTTCGTTTGTAACCACTGAAACACTCAGCAGCTGCAAGGAAAGTTTGAACAGACAGCACAATGGCTGGACTCAAGGTAAGGCAGCATTTTTATTTTAACCAAAACCTGTATAAATGTTTATGCATCACTGCTTTGAATCCGTCTGTGTCAAAAGTTTCATAAAGTGAGAAGCAGTGTGCAAGAAAACATCAAACATGCTGTAGTTGTGTATTATTAACAAAAACAAAGGGAAATGATTCTTCAACTCTGGTTCTAAATCCTAAAGGTGAAAAATTAACATGCTGATGTGCCATGAGAGCAACAACAGCAGCAGACCGGCTGACTGAAGGGAGGCGTTCCCTCCAACCAATCAGAAGGCTGCATTTAGCAGCTGCCCAGATGTTGTCTCAGACGCATCGACAGCTTCACGGAGTTTTTCATATTCTAAGATTTAAACCTCATTTAAATGGAAAAAGTTACAGTTTTCCACTACAGGCTCGTAGTTGCACAGTCGTGGTTTTACATATTGCATTTAGTCTATTATTGTGTCCGTGCGTAAAATGTTTTACCATTTCTTCCCGATGAAAATTATTTGAATGAACCATCACCTCCACGACTCCCACTGAATGATCTGCTGTATTTACCTTTAAAGATAAAGATGAACAAAGTCCAAAACCTTTGGGCTTTGGAATGATGGTCCCATCTCATTTGCAAAATCAAACGTTTTTAAGCTGAAAGTGATCATAATTCGGGATATGCGTGATTTAAAAGTTTATCAAGGTCTAGACTGCGCGTTCTCCTGCTCCAAATTTAAATATTAAAATGAAGAAATCATACTTTACACAACATTCTTTGAAGAGAGACGCTGGAGTCTCCAAAACGCTCTTTAGTCACATGAACGCGCACATACGGAACCCATCCACGCCGTGAACGTTTTTTAGCAGACTAACAATGACTCAGCAGGATGTGTCAACATAATGCCAAGTTCATGTTTTTTTTTTCTGTGGCAGGGAAGACATGGTTGCTGGTGTAGGATAGTGTAGAAACAATCCTATCATAACTGGCAGATTGATCAGAAAGTACTGTGGAGGGATGTGAGTGTAATTAGCCTGTTTTCTGTAACACAATAACACAAAAATAATGGATGACTGCAAGGGGGGAAATTTGGCATAACTGCAGTTTGTTTTATGATAGATCTAATGTGAATCAATATGACAACAATTAACCAAAAGACAAGCCTTAATGACAAGCCTTCAAATTTAATTATAACCAGCATGAACACATTTATCCTGCATTACAATGAAGCTGCATGAAGCGTTTTTTATTTTTCTCTTTAACTTGCCTTCACTATGTGTCGGTCTCTTCCAGTACTTGAGTGGTTTTGGGAATGAGCTCTCCTCTGAAGACCCTCGTTGTCCTGGATCCTTACCTGAGGGACAGGTAGCTCACACACACCAACACACACATGGAGCATGTTTTGGCAATCTGTTATTTATTCAATAATTTTTAACCATGAGTGAATCCCATGAATACTTAATGTGGCATCCCAGGAATTTAGGATATCTGATTCTTGTGATGTTTCATGTCTCTGCAGAACAATCCTCAGGTGTGCCCCTACGGCCTCTATGCCGAGCAGCTGTCTGGCTCTGCCTTCACCTGCCCACGTCCAGCCAATAAGAGGAGGTGTCAGTCTTTGTTTGAAACTTTATTCAACCCAGTGGTGTAGTCTAGTATTATTGTAGTGGGTATACTCTGATTTTTCCAATCCCAGCCTCATACACCCCCATCCTGGAGCAACATCTGGCCCACAGCACACCTCCCAGAGCAGTAGCTGCTCTAAAACAGCCCCACATAAGAACCACCACTCTCATTAATGCATAAAGTATGCACCCACATATAATTGAGATCATGAAAGACTGGTTATGTAATATCTAAATGTAAATATATTGTAAGCAATACAATACATTACCATTAACAGCTGGACATTAATTAACCACTCAACAGCCAGTGACAAGACAAGACAAATAAGTTTCAAATAAAGAAAAAATAATGAATAAATAAATAACAATACTTGTATAAATAAAAGTTCAGTAATCAGGTGCAAAAAAATCATGTAAACAACTCAAATAAACTTCTCTGAAGCTTGAAAAGGCACTAAAGTAACTTCAACCAGCTTTGTATCATTACAACATCAGTAGAAAAATGTAAACAGTCTGTAAACAGTCCTGCACAAACTCTCTTCAGTCATCAGGCTCCCTAAAGCTAGCGTTAGCTGCAGCTGTAATGTCCACAA
>OOFC01013647.1:22642-42922 GCA_900323345.1 Pseudochromis fuscus | reverse complement strand
GTGTGTGTGTGTGTGTGTGTGTGTGTGTGTGTGTGTGTGTGTGTGGGTATGACAGCCAGCATATTCTTGTAAATGCAGTTTTAAAGCTACGTACTGTACATTCATTCGTCATTGGAGCCAGACGAATACTGTGTGCCAGGCAGCACGTGCAAGCAAAAGAATTAAAGGCAACAAAGGTTGAGTGATAAACGACTTTTTCACCGGCCGTTTTTTAGGCCAAGGTAGCTTCAGATGGGATGCCATGTAATCAATTTGGAAAGGCAAAAGGAGGCAATAGAGGAACTTTATTGGCTTGAGATGAAGTACTTGTGTACAAAGGGATTCCAGAAATGCCAGGGGAGATGGAGACTGCCCATGGCCAGGTAGCTTTTTAAAACATCCTCTTCCCTTATCACGGAGTCGTTCACAGCTGGCATACAGCTGCTTCTTTGCCCTGCTGGCACTAGAGCTTCATATGCAGTCTAACATATAATGCATGTGTGAGTGAGCAGATAACATCAAAGATACATTTGAAACATTGATCTGCCTTTTATCTGAAGTGCATTTCATCACCTACTGCTAACTAGTGCCATCTCTTCAGACACTGTTCTAGAAGGACAGCAGTAAATGAATGCAGAGATAGTTTTGTTATGCAACATTTTTGCCTTATATTTGGAAGTTCTTTGCAAATTGGTGTTTTTGGAGGGTGGGTTTTTTTTTAGGAAGAAAGCATTTCAAGGTGAGTAGTGTGTATGCCTTGTGTGTGTGTATGTGCATGTAGTGATAAAATTTAGCACACATCACAATTGCATCCTTACAATAGTAAAAGTGTATTAATCTGTATAAAATGTCTATAAAGTACAGTGTGAGCCAAATCATTTGGCTCAGGTGTGCCTGGGTAATTTCAGTTTAGTGTTTACTGTTGTTAAGGTTCCTCCTTATTTGGCTTAAACACAAATCTACATGGCTCAGCGCATTAAAACAATACAATGAGATGACAAGATCAAAATCGCTTTCATGTCTTTGTTCATTGTGTACCAGGAAAAAAGTTGCAGTCAGCTTAGCTCAGCATAAAGTTTGCATGAAGGGGAAACATGAAGCCAGATTCTCTCTAAAGCAAAAAGCAAACAAACCAAACAAAGCGTCTCTACACACAAGCTGATGATGTATCTTGTTTGCACTCACACAGAAATGTAATAATGACATTTTCCGTTTCATATGGTGTTAGGAGCTGTAACCTGTGGTTGTTCTACTTTTTTTTGTTAAATAAAATGTGTTTCCATCTTCTTTCAGTTTTTATGCTAAGTTTGGCAAATCACCCCTTTGTCAAATCTCTATAATTAATGAAAGAGTGACATAGTTAGCTTCGATTTATGTTAATGTTATTTTATCCTGTCATACTGCCCGATTTTTTTTTAGTTAAATTCATCACTTTTTGGTTAAATTCTGTATTAACACATAACAGGAGCTAGGAGCCATGGAAACCTTTTAACCATTACATGGGATTTATAACAACAATGAGCATAAAAATTAAATGTTAATTTGTTTTGTAACATGAGAGAGGAATGTGTCACCATCCATATAAATAATATGTTGCGAGGATTTAAAAAAAAAAAAAAATCAAAAGAGATACTATTACACAGATGACAGAAGTGAAAAATGAAAATATGAAAATATATTTTTTTTAAAGAAAAAAAAAAGATTTCTGGTGTTGTAGACATTTCTTGTTTGCCTTGTGACTCCACAGCGTATAAAGCAAATTTGTGAATCATGAAGATTTCACTTTCAGAGTTTTTTCAAGATGTTAAATTTGGACTGCACTGTGTGTTGTAGTTATTTTAATCTTTGAGATTACGTATGTGCAGTACAGTGGCTTTTCATCGCTGGGAGGACCATACAGTCATAAGCAAACAAAATTCCACTGGCCACAAAAATATTTCTAACTATTTTAACTCATCTAACATCGGAACCAAACGCGGGTTGTTCCACCGCCTGTTAGCGTGCGATTCCTTGATCCCTGTGTAACATGAAGCCCGTGTAGCGAGTCAGACCACATGGGGAGTGCGATGTTGTGAGGTGAGGTATTTTTCGACTGGGAGACGAACATGTAATGCATTCCAGACACTCTGGCCGCACACGGCTTTCTCCCCTGCTACCTATAGGCATCAATCCTCTCCCCTTTCGCTAGAACAATAAACCCACTGCTGCTTAGGAAGAACTCATTTCAGATCCCAAAAACACAACTACTTCTTCTGTCGCTTCCTGGGGCCTGTGGAGAGGGATCCCACTGTAGTGTCTCGGCTTGGAGTCGGTCTCTAAACTCTAAACACTTTCTCTGACTCGTAAACATCAACCCTTTACTCAAAATTTAAGACCTTGTACCCATGTCCCCACATTTCAGACCCATAACTTTTGCTGTTAACTTTCAGCTCACCCACAGAGCCAACCAGGACACTAAATCACTTATCCATGCAAAAAAACAAAAGGTTTGGGTGTTTCTCTGAGGCCTGACCTCCTGCATGATCACCTCATATGAAGATGTTTCTGGTGATTCTCCTAGAAGGAGGTCTAAACTGGTTTAACTGAGTTGCATAACTGGGATGAGACTCAGGTTTCTCTGTTCAATGAGGCCCAGATGCAAGATGATTTGTGTTTTTAGAAACAAAGTCCAACGGGACCTGCAATTCTTCCTCTTCCTTCCTACCTTCACCTCTCCATCCTTTTCATCCACCAATCAGGGTTTAGCTTAAAACAACAAAGGTTGCCTCATCACCTTGTCAGCTCACAGTACCATGGACGGTCTAATGCAAAACACAGACTGGTGACTTATATTAATGTGCCCGTGTAATTAAAGATTTCTAGATTTCACTAACAACTTGCCCTTTCCTCCCACACTGGAGTGAAGACTTCACTGATGTTCATTTGCAGCTTCCTCCTCTTGTCATTTTGGTCTCTTTCTCTCCCTCTTTCTCTCTTTATTAAATCAGTTCCACTGAATGTTATTATGTCGAGGCTGACTCACCAAACAGAGCCAGAAGCGAGCAGGGATGGCAAGGTAATTTGATATATTTCTTATTTTAGTAAAAGCAGATCCATCTACTCACGCTCTTCAAACTGCCGCCAAAGAACAACAGATTGACGGCTCTCCCTGTGTGAGACCAACACTCCTGCTTGGCCTTCATTTAGTAGGAATGTATGGGTGGAAGTGGGTCTGCATGTGTGATGTCTGTGTGTGCCTCAGCTTCCCCATGACGTTCAAATGTTCTTCCCTCTTTCATCCCTTCATTTTTTGTTTTAATTCCTCTCTTCTGAGGCATCTGATCCTGTGGACTTTCAGACATGTGAGAGCTCACGGTCCATACCTCTGGAGAGGTTGGAGAGCTTTGAACTGAGCTGCATGAAACAGAGTCAACAAGGCCAAAGTGGACTAGGTGTTTATGGCTTTATAGCCATAGTTATTGTGAAAAACAGTTTTTTCTCCTTGAGGGCAGAAGAAACAAGTTGTGACCGTGACATTGACAAATAATAACCTTTTATGATGTTATGATTGACCTATCTAGGTTGTACCCCAGCTCAAGCTCAATGCCAGCTGCAATAGGCTCCTGCAACCTTTTGACCAAATTAAACAGGTATAGATAATGGATGGAGGATTGAACTTCTTTACAGATTAAGCAGTGAGGGAACATCATTATTGTTTATTTAGTATCTGTTGCTACTGAAAGTTCAAAATTGTCTCCACCAGCTCTTGATGGAAACATTTTGGCCTTTAGCTGCTTTGTTCCTGTGTCAAGTGTTGAGTGGGTATGTAGAGAGACTTTTCTGAAATCTCTGTGGCCTGTTTTTGTCATTTCTCCTTTTTAATTGTAGCATGAAATCAAAAACAAACCTTATTGCTTTGGACTCAGATATGAAAAACAAAATGCTATATATGTATTTTTTTTATTTTCTGGTTTTGGATTGTATATTTAAATTGAAAAGAAAGAACACATGAAGATTAAATTCAATCACTCAAAAGCACAAACCTCTGCCGTGGCATAATCCATGTCTGACCAAAATGTCTCACACTGTACACATTATCATCCTGTGTGTGTGTGTGTGTGTGTGTAGATTTCAAACCATTAAGTCAGGAATTTTACCTGAAGACTCAGGACATTTTATTATTTTCAGTATCTACCACTTCCTTCTGCTTTCTGTCCAGCTCACCGATGCAGTGATGGTGTTTCACTGCCCCCTGCTGGTTCTCAGTTGTAATAGTCTTTATTAAAACATTTGACAATCATAAGAAAAAGGGATTTTCAGGATATGTTTTGGACAGGATCCCTTCCTCTGATCTCACCTAAAATGTCTTCATATGTACCTTGGGTAATACCCTATCTCTACCTGACTTGGTTTTAAATTTCAAGTTTCAAATCTCTGTTTTGGATTTGATGGTTTGGAACTGCAGGGTGTGTTGGGAATTTGGCAGCGCAAGCCAACACCCTGCAGAAGAAGAAAGTAGGGGGAATACAAAGCTCCTCAAGGAGCATGTAATCTCTGGTGTAGCCCTCCACATACCTTACACAGACATACATCTTTGAGTCTTAATGAAAGTAAACACAGAGAGTAGTTCTCTGGAAACTGCATACCACACTGAATCCACCTCCTTGTCACTTTGTTGGGTCTCTCATTTTGCTGTTTGCTACTTTTTGCACAGTCTTTATGTTAGTGTAAAGTCCTGCTTTCATTTGAGAGTATGTGCATGCTACACAAGTGGCATCAAGTGTGCAGGATATGTATGCAAGTTACACAACATGCATTTTAATTAACTGCAACCACATTTTACACTGTAACACTGTCTTCTTTTGTGTTGCTACACACACTTCGAAGTGATACTGTAACAAACTTTGGATGATAGGTTCTCCAGATAAAGTGTGTCGTCTTCGTCCTTCATTCATACAATGGCCTAGAAACATTAATGCCACAGTAGACCAGGTCATGCTCATTGGCACATTACACACTGCGTCTGAGACTTTGTCCTCCTTTACTTTCTGAGAACTACAGTCCAAACTTTCTTTTATTGACCTACTTTCGAGGAGGTGCACAGATGATATATGGAGCAGGCCTTTTTGGAGAGAACCAAGTGGTGGGGGCTGAGGCATTGCATACCTCTGTTAACGTACAAGGAGCAGTCTTTCACCTCTTGCTCTCTGTGCTGCCTTTGTCTTTGCAGAAGAGGACATAAATCACCACGAGTCCTGCCCAGGAGTCAGCCGTCACCAAAAAACTCTAAATGAGGAAAGAAAGATGAGAGGCGAAGTGAGTGGAGGTAGAAGTTTAATTCTCAAAATCAGAGCCAATTCACAAACCCCACTTCAACCCCTATATATATATGAGCAGGGAGCCAGTTTATGTTCAGTCCACACAATGCTCAGCTCTCATGTCTGGCAGGCAGCAAGGAGATGGAGCGACAATGAAAAAACATACAGCAACAGCGAGAACATTAAAATGATCCACACCCTCTCCCAGGCTTAACTCTAATCAGCTCAGCAGAAGGAAAACACAGACAGGAGTCACGAGGAAAAAGACTGTGAGTGTCTAATCTTTCAAAGAAAAGCCTTGGGCAGCATCTACTGTTTTGTCACACAGAGGTGCAGACTTAAAGGGTTTCCTCTTATGGTTTTGACCTCTGACCTTTTTCAACATACGTCAAAAACGACTGATATGCACTTCTTTCTCTGTCAACTGAAGACAGAGGAGTGCTGTTGTTTTGGCTCGCACAGACAGAGTTATGTCTGCTATTGCCCTTTGACTTTAAAAACCAAGGTACCGGGTTTTCTCAAATAAAAACCAGTAGTCAAGCAAAATTTCAAATCATGGCGGGGACTGTGGTTGACATGAGCATAAAGACTTGACGACAAACACAAGCTGGAAAAAACAAACAAACGGGTGAATAAATTAAGCATACACTGTGCCTGCAAATGTTTTACAATAGAGAATTGAATAGTCTCTATCTCCTGAAAGACTGGAGGACTTTTCATTTGAAACAGTTACAGCAAGTGTTGAATTTATACATTGTATTGCTGAATGTTTAAGGTTTTGATCCACTCCACTACAGATGCCAATCGGAGCCTCAAAATGTGGCTTTCTATTACAATATGACTCATTAAACTTATCAAACTGGGGAAATTATAAAAAAGACTTGCTTCAAATACAAGCTACCTCAAATAGAGGCCTGTTGCCTTTTGCAGGTGAAATAAATAAAGGCCACTGTTTGAGGAAATACAGTACTTCCACAATTAGAGTTTTTAAAATGTTGGTGTATTTCTATGCCATGTATTGCTTCTCGATTTTGTTCATGTAACACAGGGCAGTACATTTCATAGTACATTTCATAGTACATTTCATGACGGTTGGTGGACATAAAGGTAACTATGACACTAATATGACTAACTTTGGGGAGATAACTTGTAAAAGAAATGGAGTATTTCAAAATTGGAGTATTGGTTTAACATAGCTCTAGATATACAGATCTGTGACAAAGCATTTGAATGTTTTTTGTTCCAGTCTGTTTAATTATTTTAAATATTTTTATGTTCTTAAAAGGTGGTACCTTTTTTTTAAATTAGACAATCCTAGTAGGGGGCAGCTCTGGCTCAGGTGGTAGAGTGAGTCGGCTGTGAATCATAAGGTCATGGGTTTGATCCCCAGCTCCTCATGTCCACATGTCAAAGTGTCCTTGGGCAAGACCCTGAACCCTAAGTTGCTCCCAATGGTGGCTAGCGCCTTGCATGGGGGGTCGGTAGCCATTGGTGTGTGAGTGTGTGTGTGTGTGACTGGGTGAATGAGTTGCCTTGTAAAGCGCCTTGGGACCTAGCTAAGGTCATGAAAGAGCTATATAAATGTACTCCATTTCCCATTTAGTAAGAAATGTAGAGCTCTGTTCAGTCCAACTTGTGCCCTGTATATGATTACAGACGTTACAATAGAGGGAGAAGCAGCACATCAACACAGGAGTCCAAAAGAGCTCAAACAGATTCAGCTTTTACAACATGATGTCAAACCAACTAGGCTACACTCGCCAAACAGATACATAAGCACAAAGATCAGAATGATATGTGTTTACCTAGCAATCATAAAGACAAAAGGTAAAATTGCTGCCATCATGACAATTTGAGTTGTATAATCCTGTCTGAGAAACAGCTCTGTGCGTTTGATTAAAAAAACACATTAATGTGTTTCTCCAACAGACTTCCTGGATTGTATTTCATGTCTCACTGGTACCTTAAACCTACACATCTCACCAGTGTTTTCATAACCTGCCTCAGAGAGCAGAACAGCCATATAGCAAAAGAACCCTTTAGCTAAATACTAATGTCAGCATGCATGCTAACATGCAACATGTACATGTGTGTTCATCTTAATGTAGCATGTTAGCATGCCAATAGATACACCTCATGTCCATAATAAAAATATTATTGTATTCAGATTTACATGTGCATTGTGTTTGTTATATTTAAGTTTTGTATTAAAAAAAAACATGGTTGTGTGAAGTAGCACCCTGCTAACATTAGAACATGTAATCACCTAACTTCAATCACAGCCGTCACTCTCAGAACAGTGGATTAGAGGTGATGATGTTTAACATCCATTACAGTGACACACACACACACACACACACACACACACACACACACACACACGCAGATACACACACTGTAACCCCCGGCAACATGTCCCGGCAGGTGCAGAGGTATTACATGGTGTCGCTGTGCCATTACATAAGAACTCTCAGACTAGGCCAAAGCATTCTTACAAGCTGATTCACATGTGTAAAAACATTATACAACATGGAAATGAGTAGTCTGCTGTGTGAAGCTTGGACAGGGGGGCGAACAGGAGTCTTTAAATCAATTTAAGACCTGAGCAGGATCGGGACAGGTGTGAGCAGCTTCCCAGGTGCACCTCCACAGGCCATGTAGCGCCAGTAATCAGCAGTCAAAGGGTAGTAATGACAGGGTGCTGCTGTCAGAGAACTGTACACATCTACACGCATATTCACACAGAAGCACAAAAGTTATAACTCAGAGAGACACTTGCACGCACACAATCTTAGTCACAACAGGCCTTTTGCTTTCTCAACCTACTCACACGCTCTCCATCTGTGTGTCTGTCGCTGTCGACCACTCACAGGTTTTCACACCTCTGCTGGGATCTTTCAGCTACTATCTCACAGGTCAGCACATACACAGTAAACTCAAACAGCAGCTGTGCAGTTATATAAGCTGTTCTCAACTTGTCTGCAAACCTGTTGACCTCCAGCCATTATTGGTCAGGTCAAAGGTCAACCAGCACTTCAAAACAAAACCATCCCACATGCCAACAGTTACCTGACATCTAAAGGGTTCGCACTGCTATGAGGTAAGTTTGTAACTTCTGTTCATTCACTGTTATACCGTCCATGAACATTATTTCAAATTAAACCTTAAACCAACCTGGGCTCATGTTAATCAATAGGGTCTGCAGTTAATTTCAACAATTCAATTCTAAATACTGTAGAGGTTTTTTTAGCAGCATTACATTTACAGCTAAACTGTTACTCTGATGCTCTGGTAAATTTTCTTTCAGTATCAACAGTGGATTCATGTGTTGCTAAGTCCTACACAGAAAGTCGAGTTTCTATAGTTAATGTGCCTCAGTAACATTATCACTGATTACCTTTCATTGTTGTTATTTTGACAGCAGGAGGTCATCAGGAGGTCACACACAGTACATGCTGTGTTCCTGCATTACAGAAAGAAAATGACTGAGCCAGCATTACCCGGTGATTGAGTGATGTACATATTGCTAACTTATTTATACCACTAAAACAGAACTTATATTTCTTCTTCACGATCATTTTTCTAAAAATGAATAAACCATGAAATGTAGTTTATGCATTATTTTTAAGCTCTTTTTAAATTCCAGTTCATTTTTGCCATAATTCTTCAGATCCATAAGAGTTGTGTGTGTTTGCTGTTTGCCCAAGAGAGGATATGTGAAACGTTACATGAATCAAAGCAAAAAGTGTGGTAAATAAAATGAGAAATTTCCACCTGTGTGCTTTTATTTTGATCTGCTCCTAACATAATGGGGGGTGGCAGGTATGTGAGGACATGCAGCTGTTTTCTGTCCTCTGCTTTTCTGCAGTATAGGGTGTGGTAATAGTGCTGCTGGTACATTGTGTCCCCAGCCCTGGAAAAAAGAAAAGAGCAACAAAAACAAAAACCACCCCATACTTAGCACCAAATACTTTTCGACTGGCGGTGCACTTTTTTTCTCCCTGAAATTTCCCCATTATGATGTCAGACGTGTAGGGAAGCACAGATCTGTAGTCAGGATGTCATTATGAGACACCCACGTCCCCACAGTCTATTTTTAACTTTGTCCTTTCCCAATTAGACCATCACAGCCAGCGGGCCAGGGTTCGTGTGTGTTATATGTCCGTGTGACCCTGAAGTCTACTCAGTTATGTATCGGGGGCGACTGTCTAGCAGCTTGTCTCAGACACATCTCATATACGCCTGCTGATTACAGGCCCTGTCAGAGCTTATTGAATAGCTCCGCAGTGAAAAGCTGTTGTCCCTGAGATGCTGTGAGCTTATGGAGCTCTTCATGTGAGGCTGTGGTATCAGTCCTCTGTAACTCTGCCGACTGTAAACACACACAAGGCCTAATCTTCAGGGGCCCCTCTAAACCTCACAGCAAACAGGACCCCTGACATAGGAGCTGAGCTGAGGCAATAACACGTTGACCTTAGTGAACGTAGCAGCGACTCAAAAATACCTAAATGATCATTTTGGGGGTTTTTATGTTTCATCCCACAGGTCACATATACTTACAAAAAGGCTTTTTTTTCTACCTACAGTTTCCGTCGTCCATATGTTTCCATTCATTTCCACACAATATGAAGCCCTGATAACGTAACTGACGGAAAACAAGGCAGGGAAGGGCCAACTTATTTTAAGGGTCTGCTATGAGTAGATGTATATAAATGAAAAATGTATATATCCAAAGATCTGACATTGCAGTGCATGCATTAAAAAGTAAGATAAGCATTATAGAGTTGGTTGATTTGTTTGAATCATGTTTTCTGATATTCATCTACAGCATGTTAACACACTGCAAATTTATGTAGAATAACCAAATTGATAACAGTGAAAGTTTATTATCAGATGTTGTAAATGAACTTTGAAATCTTCTGAAAAAAGGTAGTAAATGGGAATTTAATGAACATCAGAGAAACTAATGTTGAGCAGCAACCTATGTTCCACTGGTAAGTTTGAGTGAACTAAATGATTGCAGCATTAAAGGTAACAAAAGCCCCTCAGTCCTTTCAATTACACAGGAGTGACCATAAAAGGTGGTAACCAAATCCATCCTTGAAATTATGACATTTTTAGGGAAAATAAAATGTTTCACTTACGTTGAAAGGGAAGCTGGGATTGTGTAATGTATGTATGTGGGCCCGAGGGATGCCACACTTCCCTCTGTGCTGACAGGCCCTCAGCACCTCTTAGTGCCACAGCTAACACTCATGCCAGATTGGCATCATAGATGTTACATAACCTCCTTAAATTCCTCCAGCCACCACCTCCACTGCAGAAGAAAAGCTTTTGTCTCCGTACAAAACACCAACTCCACATCTGTCAGCGATGTTCGTTTGTTTTGAATTCCGCTTTTTATCCTTTTACATTGATACCAAGCACGACCGGGGCAGACTTAATGACCTACAGCACAGAGGAGGCAGAAGTCAGTTGCTGGGCAATTGTGTTTGTATAGACTGTGGGTTGTGCTGAAGGGAAGCTATGGGTGGCAGGAGGAGGAGGAGGAGTGAGGTGAGAGGATGTGGGGAGGACAGTTGTGGCTTGGCACAAGTTGCTGTGGGTGAGCGTCGCCTCTTGCTGACTGGCTGGTGGAGAACATCATGCTATAGAGCTGTGCACTGAGGGGTTTTTATAGAGTGAGAGTGAAAGAGGGAGAGAGTGATCATTATGGCTCCTGGAATAGCATAATTAGAGAGAAAGGCCTCGCTGTCTCGCTGCCTGTGCGTGTGTGTAGGAGTGCTGTTTTTCTCTTCCTCTGGGAAATAAAACAGGATACCATCCCAGGTACATTCATGTCACACTGACTTACTGCTTTTTTTTTTTCACTCTACAGACGAAACGCGTGGCCATTTAAAGACCTGCCAGTAACTGATGACAAAAGATTCAGCCTTTTCCTATTTCCTGTTTCCTCTCTGCATAAATATCTTGGATTGAATTGCTTAAAAGGCAGCAATCCTCCATCAACAACTCAGCAAAAAAATATCGATTGGACACTTTTGCACAGCAGAGAAAACACCACCTCTGACATCTTATCAGCTCTTGAGTTTATAGGAAACACTTTGCAACCTATTGATACATCTAGCAGACCCAGACCAACATCAGGTTCTCCCAAGTATTGTGTTTGTGGCTGTTTAGTGTTTCACTATGTTCACATGGTTGTTGTTTTACTGTCTATTTAGTGCTGGACAGGCTGAATGAAGTGGGTTTGTGACACTGAAAGTGCAGGCTCCATCCATGCCTTATCACCATCAGATTGACTAAGATTGTAGACGTTATGCATTTATTTTAATTCACTAAGATGTGACAGTTATGTTCAAGACTAATTTTTAAGGTTTGTTTGTTTATTTGTTTGTTTTTACCATAATCCCGTCCTGTGATCTGGCCCAAAATATAATACTTTTTTCCTTGGGTAACACTCTGTCTCTCAAAAAAATTAATTGACAACTGTCCATAATTTTTTCCATGATGTTGCTAACAGACAGAGAGACAGACAGACAGACAACCAACCAACAAACAAACAAACAAATGACTGCAGGTGAAAACCTTCTTGATGGAGATAATTTTGAGTGCAAGTCTAAATGGTTTTTAATGATCTGATGGGCAGCTGCCTTAAAGCCTTTTAACTGGTGTTCAGAAGTAATTATTTTCTGAAACTACGGACGTATTTAGGTCTGTAATATTATTGTTTCTGTCACTGCACATGCAGGAAACATTTTATAAACAACTCTCAAACAGAAATTTGATTGCAAATCCCTCATTAAGTAAACAGCAGACTGATGTAGTAGCCTAATCATCCCCACCACAACAGAATGTGGATGTGATAGCGGTTAAACACACATCAAAGCCCTGTTCAGGAAATAGGAAGTGAACACTTACCGTTGTGCAGCTGCGAACGGCAAAATTATTTTCTCCTCGGAACAAAAGTGTAATCATGCTGTTTCCAAATTTAGTGCTCTCCCATTTCCGTTAACAAAGAGCAGATTAAACGCTCACAAATGCTCATGCACGCTCCCACAAGTGTGTGCAGACACACTTTAACAGGCTGTGAGCTAATTGCATACATGCATGTGTATGTTCACACACACACTTCACCATTCTTCACCATCAGCTTGACTTGATTAACAACTGTGTGCGTGTGTGTGTGTGTGTGTGTAACTGCTGCACTGATGAAAGACAAGGAGCTGGTTCTGTCACTGCTGCACGGGCATTACAAGCGCAACAGTTTACACAACAATGGAGCGCTAAAGTTGGCCTTCATTAGAGGGATTAGAAGCCTAATCTGAAACACTGTTCAAGTCTCTCATCCCAAACCCTAAACAGCCTCTCTAGGGGGGCCCTTCCCTCCTACACCAACCATAACATCTCAGACTTCAAACGCTCCATCTGTAACCCCAACCTCTGGGTGCTACCCCCTCTCTCATCGACCCCTATCTCAGAGTGAGGGGTTGCAGAGGGTGATGGACCCCATGTGAGGGTGCAGCTGTGGAGTGATTTATTGCTGGTTTAATTGTTGGGTGAGAGGGAATCATACCCGCAGGCGGCTAGTGCTGGTCTGATTATGGGTTCACCTGCTATCAGATTGTAGCATACAGTTCATTAGCTTCTTAATGGAGCTCCATCGCAGCCTCTCTCTGGACAACCGAGGGCCATGGAGTGAAAGGTTAGAGTCCAGGGAATAGAGGGTATGCGGCTCTGTTGCAGCAATTAAGGGTCATTTGTTTTTGAGGACTTCCTGCGCTGACCAGCTGCATGATGTCTGTCCACCATAAAACTGTGGAAAAACTCAAACAGCTGTCTGAGGATGGTGATCCTGAATATTTTGGCTCATGTTGTGTTACACGTATAAACTGTATAACAAAATATCAAAACATTTTATCCTGAAAGAAAAAAAAATACATACAGCATTTTGTTTTATTAGTCTTTAAGCAAAAATACCCCAAACTATTCTGGTGTCAGTTTCTCAAAAATGAATATTTGCTCATTTCTTATTTTTCAAGTTTTCTTTGGGTTCTTAATTGTTGGTTGGACAAAACAAGCAAAGACATCACCTTCACCTTGGATTTTATGCAGTTTTGAAGATAACTTTTAGTTGCAACTCTATGTGCCATGTAAACATATATACAGAGGTATTAAAGTAACCAAGTAAACCTTTTAACCCTTTAACACCTGAGCCTGCAAAATTTCAACTTGGAATTTTTATAACTGATTTTCATTTCAATTTCAATTTCAAATTTAACATTCAAAATCTAACATTCATATGCAGTTACAGTGTTTTTGTTCACTAAAACTCTAAAATCAAAATCCGTTTTTGTGTTTCGTCGTCACTGTTATTATACTCTTACAACAGGCAGTATATAGTAAAACAGCCGTTTTGCTGCCTTCTGTCTGAGTTGCTAGTAAAATTACCGTAATGACACCATATTCACTGTAAGGTGCAACATCTCATCTCTCGGGAATCGTTGGAATTTTTCTGATTGCGCAAACTGTGACATAATTACGGTAATCCAAAGACGCATGTGCAGACCTGTGGCCGACAACACACTCTGAATTAAACTGTTAAACAAGATGTTGGAAAGTCCACATTCTTCTCTTTGATAAGATTTTGTTGTTAATGTTTGATTTTTAAATCTAGCACACACACACACACACACACACACACACACACACACACACACATACACACATTTGTAATATAATTCAAAATCAGGGCACTTAAAAACAAAACTCAGGCAAAGTTGGTGGATGTGTGACTTTGTGAACTAAACGAACTAACCTTCAAACAGAAAGTAGGGCAGAATAAGTCAGATTTTGTGTGACCCAAATCAGGCCACAGAGAGACAGCAGTAGCAGGCAGCATGAGAGATGGTATAATCAATCCTGAGGGATAAACCTAATGGACTGAAATCTTCTGTTTCCTGATATTAACTGTAATCAACCTGCACAGCAATTTGTAGACTTACAAGGACACATTTCAAAAGCTGTTTTACAATCCTGAAACTGAATTAAATTAAAATGCCTGACTTGTGTGTGTCTAAAAAGAAAAAAATAAATACATTTTTAAAATCTTGCTCATTAGCCTGGACTGAAAATGGTGGGGGAAATTAATGTCAACTTTTATTTCAGTTTTCTGGGTGATGGATGGAGGTGATTGTGCACATGATGGAAAATCAGCTGCCACATTTTTCACTGATTGGTTTTGGCATTGCTTTGCTATTGCCACCCTGAAATTCTTTGCTTTTTTTAAAAATGATTTCCCATAATGTGGGTACTGGCAGAAACACGTGCAAGCTGTGAAGTAATCACCCAAATGGGTTGTTGTTGTTAACCCAGAGACCAGTTGACTCTCACTGGGTTTTTACCCAAGCTAAAAATATGTCTCCTTTTCTTTCATCTCTCCTGCCTTTCATTCTGCATGTGAGAGCTTTACTGGGTGCTGCTGGTCCGTGGCCTAACTGAGGCCGCCAGCCCCCCTTCTGTAAAGTAGTGGGACGCCAAACATCCACTGATTTACAGCTTGGAGCACACGCTATGCCTTTGCTCCTATGGGCTATAAAAGGCAAATGAGAGCGAGATGTCCAGATCCCACTTGCTATATTAACCTACATTCTTTCCAATAGAGTGGAGTGGCTGCATGAACCGACTATAACCACATGCTGAAGGGAGGCAAACCTTCCAGGCCCCAAAAGAGAGCTCACGTGAAGGGCAGATGGAGAGATGGGTCTGATAAAATCAGCTGCTGACCTCTTGCATACTATATCCAGAGCAGTCACTAACCTGCCTTATTTCCTACACTGCACGACTCCACAACCTTGTTTGGCCTCAAACTCTGTTACCAATAAATATTGCTGAAACAATTAGTTGATTAATCAAATAGTCGTTCAGTTTTCGGGCTGATATTGCAAACCTTGTCAGGTTTCAGTATCACAGGAGCAGGAACACCTGGGGACCTAAGAAGTCCAAGAGAGCAGCACCATGTTCAGGACCAAATTTGAACAAGACTGATATAACCTGTAGTGGTCCTTCAAGGCTTTACTTAGTCACAGGCTAAATGAAAAGTCAGGACTGCCAAGTTATTACAGCTCATCCTGAGAGGGACATGAGTGTCTGGATCAGATTTCATGGCAATCCATCTTACAGTAGTTGAGACATTTCAGTCTGGTCAAAGGTACTGGACTGGCTGACGGTGCCATCTGTAGAGCCCCAAATTACAAGGAAACATCAGAAATCCAAGGTAACACTACAGAGGAAGTAGATGTTTCTATCAGGTTCTCCTAATGATGTGAAGTAGTGGACACTTCGACCAATGTAAGCACACTCCTGTTGAAGATGCCTCCAGGAACCTCGACTGCTTCGGCCCCACCCGTTCCTCTCAGGATTAGCTTTGCTATGATTTAGCGCTGTTTCTCACTGGCCTCTGGAATGCGACGGATGACGGATCTATTTTCCTACATTGTTTCACCTGCTCTAAATGGAACCACATGCTGCACAAGACCGCCTCTCCTTTGTCTGTAATTGGAAGCACATGCACAGTGAAGTCAAAAGTAAAGCGGAGCCGACACAACCGACAGCCCCCCCACCCCCCACCCCCCTTTGGGTCTGTGGTGCCACATTTTGGTCCAGGCCAAGTGGGAGGCCACAAGTGCAGACCCTGAGTGCATTTATTGAACTACCTGACCTGGCATTACACGTCAAATCCAGTTCAATGGGACGACTGTATCGTGTGTCCTGCGAGTCTTTCAAGCCTTCGGACTTAAATGTGAGTGACAGGTAAGAGTTTGCTGAGGAAGGAGGCCTTGACATTGAGGCTGACATGCTTTGAGAACACAGGCAGCACTGTACTCTTCATTCGCTACGGTCGGTGATGTCTGGATGGGACAGGCCATGGACGCAGGGGGGAAAGATCACCGACTCTTACATCACCGCTTTGTATCAGAGCGAGATTGCATAAGGGAGGAATGTATGATATTTATTAACCTCATCAGTCACGTTAATTTAACATGTCTGTCAGTGATGTAAGGGAGGACTCATTGTGTGATATCCAGAGGGAGAGAAACAGAGCTCTATAGAATCAACATAACACAAGGCTTGTTGGCAGGAGTGTAGCCAGGACTTTTTTTTATTTTACAAAGAGGTACTGCAAGTCCTACATGCTCCAACATAATTTGGCCAGATGCTCAAAATAAAGTCTAAATGTTTTCAAATACTTGTGATTTCTTGAAGCGTCTTGTGGATGAACGTTTTATTCCCCAACATGAAAGTTTATCTACTTTCTTTCCATTTTAAAGTCCAAAATCTTCCAAGTTCATTTGGATATTTGACCTTCAGTTCGACAACAGAGGGCTGTTTCAACACTTCATCATAACTCTCAGTTAAGATGTGCACCTCTGACACCATGTTGTGACCATTTAACTAAAAGCCAATCACATCCCACTATACAGCTTACACCTCCACTGTAGCCCGGGTAGTTAGACGATATCTGAAGAATATGAAGAATTTCCAACTAACTGAATCTCACAGTATAACGTGATCAACTTTATTGAAGTAGAAAGGCTTTTACGTCCTGTACTCCTCGAGCCAGTTAGATGAGAACATGAGGCATGAGGCACATTTGAAATAGCAGTTAATGAAGTAAGGCATAGGTATTCCTGTAAATATCTTTGTAAATTCCTTTGGCAACAGCAGTAGTCATTTTTCTTTCTTCTTTTCCTTCCCCCAGTACAACGGGTAAAAGCCCAGATAATTCATCAGCAGGAATATTGGGCACACAGAACCCCTATTTTTGGGTTTCAGCCTCATTATTGTGAAAACCATAAAGCAGTGTTCTTGATTGAGCCTGACACTGGCTGTAAACTCATCAGGGTAAGCTCACAGGGGCCTCTAAATGGCCTGATTGCCATGGAAAAGCTGGAGAGGTTTTTTACCCCCCCACCAAAACAGTGATTAGCACCCTGTTACCATTATTGGGCTAGATTAGCAACTCTGGCGCCAAAGATTAGTACAACCCTCGGGCCTCACGAGTCAAATGAATAAGACTGTTAGAGCCACTGGTTGGCTTTAAATGTTTTATCACTGTTTAGACCTTAAAGCATCTGCAAAGGGCTTGAGGGCGGGAAAACAACATGCTTCTCATTTTTCATGCAGAAAGAAAAATATATTAACCAAATGTGGTGTTTGGACCTTGCAACTTGGGCTGTGCTGCAGTGACACCTTGTGGTAGGAAGCAGACTTGCAGCTTCACGAGGGCTGCAATGAGACTACACTGACACAATTTGAATGCAATGCACACACAAGAAAAATGCATGGAGGAGAACTGGTTACCCAGGTATATAGTAAAGAAAATATCTCAGATGATAAACTGAACAATATTCCAGCCTGGAAGAAGGAAAGGAGGCGTATTCAATACATCATTTTAATAACAAAGTCGTTCCATTCATTATTTTTTACTGGGAACTACACAATAGCTATGAAGGCTCCCTTTTGGGTTTGTATGTTGCGAGTTTTCTTTATTTTTAATATTTTAATAATAGACTATATGAGATTGGGAAAATGATGACATGGAAATCAATGTAAAATACTGCACATCCGGTCCAGAGGAGCCACTCACAGGCCACAAGAACGAAAGACGAAAGTATTATTATTTATATTAGTGAAGTGATAAAACTAAGAAAGCTTAAAAATACTCCATGTTTAAGTGTGCAGTTAATGCTCCTGCCCCACTGTACATTGCACAGAAGGTAACAAAAGAAATTATTGCAATAAATTTAAATTAAAATGTTGTGAAAAAAGCTCCTGAATTGCCTCATAATTATTAAACCTTGGGTTAAAAAAAATACAGTTTTTTTTAAAAGTTTTCACTCTGAATAGCAATTAAATCTTTTTATTTCTTGCTGGAACAAACTGCAAAACAGGAAAAATATGGTCTCATAGTGTACAATTAATTCAGATAAAATTAGTCTGATTAAATTTCATTTGGTCATCACTTGATTATCCATTTGGATGGGTACATTTGGTGAATCAGAGACAACAGATAATCAACAGATCAGGGGAAAAGCAAATGTTTACTAAAAAATCTCAGCAGGAGAAAGAGCAGCTGTGACGTGGTGGTGGGCCAGATGCACAGATGATATGATTAAGGACATGGTCTCAATCACGTACCTCTCACAGTTCAAACACGGTGAAATCTATGAGTGAAAGGAGGGTCATGTAGTGGAAACTTCAAGTGTTTTTTCTGCTTATGTCACTGGAACATCCACAAATAAAAATGAATGATTTAGTCATTTGTCTCTGAAATTTACTTGATTTAAAGAGCATGACAACTCAAATTACATATCGTGTCTAATAATGAAAATGGTTTTGGCTTTAGTTCTGGGAAAAGTTTTACGTAAAGGGTTTTCAAGGAAGGAAACAACGTGAGTGACACACTGACAACTTCACAACGATTATTTTACACCATTTGGGGAGCATACTGTACATACTGTAGAATTTAAAAAAATGCTCTCCTGCTTGGTCTTACTCTTTCTTCTTTCTTTGAAACTGATGAGAGTAATGCTGGATAATTCTGTAACACCTCTAGATCTCTTTTCACAGTATTGGTTAATGTGTGGTGGGGCCAGCGGCCACTGGATGAGCTGTAACATGACGGGCCCTTGAAGCACCCCTGTCCTCTTCATAGTCACTAGACTCACTTCGCAACACTTCATTGGTTGGATATTTATAGAAGCATCAACGTCACACACTGTGGTACCTCTAACACTTCTGGAACTAACGTGATGCTGCGTCTACATCATGTGGGAGTGAAGGTAATTATGGGAATGATTCACATGTTTACCACTGGCTGGATTTTGATGGGAACATTAGAGAAAATAGGTCATTATGGCAAGTGTAATGGGTGTAAAGGGAATAAACTTTCTGAACAAGAAATTGTACATTGATGGGAGACAAATCTGTGTGCATGGCAACTAGAGGTAACTAATAGTAACCATGGTCACAGCTGGTGAAAAGTCT
The DNA here is from genome assembly GCA_900323345.1 of Pseudochromis fuscus. NCBI lineage: Eukaryota > Metazoa > Chordata > Actinopteri > Pseudochromidae > Pseudochromis > Pseudochromis fuscus. The sequence goes on along the minus strand of OOFC01013647.1, from coordinate 23,597 downwards.
TGTTGATCTGTGACACAAACTCTACAGTCCTGCAAAGAACAAGTTCATCGTGCTTCGTGCTCATCCACATCCTCATCCTTGTTGTCTGCCTTGGTAGACAGTATACTACCAAACTTCGTGTACTTGAACTGCACGTTGGATCTGACATTGTGTAGGGTGGACCTGTTTAATATGGATGTAGCTGCTCAGGAGACAAGACAGTGCCAGTGACGGATATATCAAAATGTGGTTGCATAAAACTAAAAATCTGCATGGCTAGATACTAGTAGGTCTAAGTTCTGTGGTTAAGTGTAATTTGCCTTTTAACAAAATTAGTTATTTTATGCAAATGTATGCTTTTTTATGATGATGCATCTCCATATAAGGACTGGAAACTGTGGTAAAAATCTCTGCTCTAGATCTATTTTTCCAGTGTCTATTTTTTATTGTTCTGTACCTGCAGGATAATATGATGTGGGATCACTGGAGAGCCTCAAACTATGTCTGTTCAACACTAGGTGGGACAGTTAACTCAACTTGCTCCTCCCTCTCTCCTCCATGCACTCCCAGCACAGTCAATTACCGAGAAGGAGCTGTGATTGATTGTGTTGCAGGTGGACTGCACAAAGGCCCTCGCTTCAGTAATGACATACGTTCCTCTCAGCAATCCTCACTTGATGTTGTCAGGCAAGTCTGTAGCAGCTGCTAAGGACACATTTAATCCCTCCAGTCTTCAGTCAATTGATTACAAAAGGCAGATACATTTCAGCCACAATCAAAAACCATAGTCATGCATGGACAATAAAAAAAAAAAGTTTTTAATTATAAATAATTGAATCAGACGACCATGGACAACTTACTCAGAGACAGTCATGTTTTTTTTTTTATGTTTGGTAAGGAGGTAAGGTGTGTGTGTGTGTGTGTGTGTGTGTGTGTGTGACAGACATAGAAAAAAATATCCTGTGAAATGTGATTT
>OOFC01013647.1:0-12410 GCA_900323345.1 Pseudochromis fuscus | reverse complement strand
CTGTTTACTGGTGAAACAAGTCATGCAATGTCACAAAATGTTGTAATGTCTCACAAACTGAAACGTACAAATACATGATGAGTACATTTTGTATAAAAGGGTCAGTTTTTAAATAGTTGAGTGAAATTAGACACATTTGAAAAGCAACTTAAAGTAATAGATGTTTTGTGGAGGTATTTGTTTCACCCTAACTAACAGTATGGTATGAGAGAAGTCATACCACTATCATCTGTCAGTTAAATATAAGGCTTCATCTAGTAGCTGGTTAGCACAACAACTGAAAACAGGGGAAATAACTAGGCCAGCATGGTCCAAACTTAGGCTGCAAACCCAGCTGTGAACAAGGATGCCACACAGCTCCCCACAGATGAACAGCTGGATGTGCTCCCAAGCATGGGGTGGCTACTGCATTGCTTGCAGCAGTCGTTGTGCAGGTGGACCCATTAAGACAGGCAGTACAGTTTACGACCATGCAGAGTCTTTATGTACCTGTCAATGTCTGCTACCACACAGGGCTCCCACTGCACTTGGTCACCCTCACAATGCACAGGTGACCCCCTCTCCAGGTGTGAAGCAGCTGGATGAGATCCAGCTTGCATTCAGGCCCAGGTTCAGGTCTGCCACCCCATGCTCATGACATGTGGGGGGTACCTGTCGGCATGATTGATCTCAGAGGTGCTGACATCAGGCTGTGTGCCATTACGTCATCCAAAGATCATCAGTCTGTTGCTTCCGTCACTGGTTTTGAATAAGCATGACTTTCATTCATCCATTCTTTGCATCTCGTAACCTAGCAGCTGCTGTGACAGTATGTGGGCAGAGTTATGATAAGAGCGAGAGGTAGTTCCTCAAACTTAAAAGGATGGATTAATGCCATTAAAATATTAATGGTCCCCAGAGAAATAACCCTGAAGAGGTTGAAAGGCCTTAACAACTTTTGGATGGATTGCTGTAATTAGAAACATATTCATGCCTCCATTGGGAGAATAGCAATCAGTTTGGGTGATCAATAGCTGCAGATCGATATTCCCACTGGTCTCAGCAGGACTTAGAGTCCAGTTTTGCTGACTGACAAATGTTTGCATTGTGACATGTTAAACTAAGATGTAAACATGGTTAAACTGATTTCTCCTGAGCAGTGGTATGTTAGCATTGTTGCTGTGACCCTGCCTGCATGTTGCATTTAGCTAAAAGCACTCCTATAATAAAGTTGAGCATTGTAACACTGCTGCTTGTTGACCACATGCTGTACTTTCACCTTTGAAGGTAGAAATCGATACAATGCAAAACAATGATTGACTTGTAGGAGAGGATAATTTAATATACTGCCAGTCACGAACATTTGTTTTCTACCTTCAGCAGTCCTTGGTCAGCTGGATCACTGCCTTATTTAATCCAGGTTAGTTACACAGACATTAGGCATTTCTTTTTATAGACCAGACTCAGCCGAGCCAGCAAACATAATTAATTATCAAAGTTAGAGCTGAAATGCCTTGTCTGATTTAGAGCCACAACTTAACCAATTAAACAACGTGAGTCCCTTGGGGAGGAAAGAATGTGCTCCTGCTCAGGCTGCCTGGGAGCTTGATGAGGAGACGCTGCCTGTCACAGCTTGCCTACATTAAAAAGACACTACACAGCCAAACATTTCCATCTTAACAACTCAATGCGACTATTATCAGATATAGACATGTTTCAAGTAAAACACAGAGCCAGTTTCTATTTTAGATCCTGTGTTTTCTCTGCTTTTAGAAAACTCTTCAGTACAAACAACATTTTAAATTTAGAGCAAACACTGTATAACATCTCTTAATAAATTGTATTGCATTGGAAACAGGAGAATTTACCATATATATATCATGCTTGCTTTAAAACAGAGTTATGTACTGTACTTTAGACAGACATATGTGGCAGCTGTTCAGAAATATCACTGAAAAAATATACAAGGTTTTAGCTGCCAAGACACTGAATCTCAGCAGGGAGCACAGATAGACAGAAGTAACTCAGAGTATAATCCAGTTTTCAGATTTCTTCCCCAAAAATGGAAACAGTGATGCTGAAGTCTGGCAGTTGTTCCAGCTGCATTTACTGAACTTTCCTGGACCACACCACAGAGATGAAAATGAGCTGATCTCTGGAGACAGTCCCTTTCTTCTTCTTCTTTTTTGCACCTCAGGCTTTAATATCTCCTTCTCTCAGGTTAGTGTACGTTACTGCTCATCTTCTATCCTCAACTAGACTGAAGTCACCTGAAGTATCAAACTGTTTCCTCACCTGAACACATTCTCAATCTCACTATCATCTCCTGAACTGAGAGGAGCCTCTGATCTCTCAGCAGGACTGAATTTCAGTTTGGTTTCTGTTGATGTAATGTGCGTTTGGGAGTGAGTGAATTTTGTGATTATTAACCATACCCATTTGAATTGAATAATGATCGGTTTGGCTACAGCATGATTTAATTTGATGAAATGAACTGATGGACTGTTCCTGTCTTTCTCTGCATTTTGCAGTGAGGGTAGCAAGCTACCCAGGCTAACAACTGGTTTACATGACAATTCTCAAAGTGACAGGTTGAACTTTGTGTCTATTCTTCAGTCTGTCTCCCAACTCCACTTTGAACATTAGAGACACCTACGCTATAGCATGACATCACAGACAACTTGTGTGGTTAGTCTAGCTGACATTAGAAGAGGACAGCAGCTGAATTTATCATCTGAAATGGGATCAGGTTTTTAATTTATTAATTCATTTATTTATTTATTTTCATTTTGTCAAAAATAATTCCCATAGCTTTACCATACAACATTCAGCCTTAACCATCCAAAAATCTACAGTCCCTGTTGGTAATTCTGTGCACTTTTGACATCCCATGGAAACAGAAATTCAAAAAGAAATGTAAATGTGTCTATTAATGAAACATTCAAGTCTATTAAATGATTTATTTCTTGACAAAAATCAGCCTTATTCTATGTTTTGTTAAGGACGGTGTAATACAATGACCCAGAAGTTTTACTTTCCACTACAATTAGTTTATTATTCTCTATACAAAGGTCCATCTTATAAAGTGTATATAATAGTGTTTTACTTTCATAACCTACCTACTATCTGTATATTAAGACGGATCCATTATAATAACAAATAATATTATAAGATGATAGAAAGGGAGAAAGATAGATCCATCTGTATTTAACTACTAATACTACCAGTACTACTTTAGTACATGTATCTGATATTTCTTTAAACTTGTTTCGAATAAAAAATATTTTACATTGCAGTATTGCTGAATGCAAGATTTGAATACTGCTTGATATAAGATGAAATATATAAGCGTCTCTGTTTCAGAAATGTATGGTATACGTTGACTTGATTAGCAATTGCTGTGGTCAGTACATATTATGCAATTAGTTTTTCCTAAGATTGGGTGTAATTATTTCAGGCGGTAATAAATATTGTATTTTCAAAAATTAAGCAATGTAATTCTTGTTGTGACCACATGGAGTCACTGTTGGCTTCAATAGAAAACGTTAGACCAAGTGTCTTCTAAATGTAGCTGTAGGTCTGTCGTTCGCGTAAAAGCTTTACTGTAGACAAATCACACCTTTTACTTCGCTAAAGTAAATATAAAATAACACAAATATCGTCTTCGGAGTTTTAGTATGGCTGTTTTAACTCAAGAGCTGGGTGAGATCCGAATGGCCCCGCCCCCAGCTACTACGTGTTACGTTTCAACCGCGCACAGACTTGTGGGAAACCGAGTCCACGTTCTAAATAATTCAAGCCCCCATTCCCTTCTCCTCCACTGCTAACAAGATGCCGGCCGTACATCACAAACTGCTCCTGGAGGACGCTTTGCAGGACAGTCCTCAGGTAGGCCTGCTCGTGCTTTATCACGTTTGAAGACGCACCTGTCACATTATTTAAGGCGTTACGAGCGCTGAAGTTAGCTTGCACTAGCCTCAGACAGTATCCTGTTCCCGTTGTAGGCTGTTTCCACTGGTCGATGACAGCTCTCAATTGCCACATTGTTATGGGAATGTAATCCTCTGTCAGCTGCGGTTACGTCTGTCAGCTGTAAACACTGTTTTCGTTCATACAACATGTCATAATTACCCGCGTTTGTGTTTATGTCTTGTATTTACAAAGCTACCGCCCGTCACAGGGCTTCCCTCCCTCCCTGTCAAATGCGATTTTTCTGGTCTCCATCCAAACTGGTATCAGACTTAACCATGTAGCTCAACGAGGCCCACCCGCCTAAAACCATCTTTGAATTTCCCACTGTTGTATGAAGTTAGTTTTGGGGGTAAAACCTGTTCTTAGGGTCCAACTGGGCCTTATTCACAGGATGTGGGAGGGGTTTCCATTATCGGACTCCCCTGGACTCAGTCAATAGCCTGCAACAGGGCAGTGTCCTGGAAGAATACCATATGTCCGACGCCCATAGGTTTTATATGCGGTATCAGAGTTGTGCAATTCACTCAGTCTTGCACGTCCTGTACAAATATAAGTCATGATGACGTTATATAGAGGCCAGTGTTTGCTGTTACGCACATCTATTGTAGCCTGTTTGTTGCATCACTCCTCCTCCAAACAGGGCTGACCTCCTTGATGGCTCTGCTTAAGTGCAACCCATGCTGCAGGGTCATTTCTCTGTTTATGTTTTAGTCTACCAAAATGCAGTGTCTCCTAACAACAAACTGAACATGCATCCTTCTACATTTCATATGGAATCATAGCAAAGGTTGACAATACTCCAGATGATTTTTTTTGGTGGTGTGAAATGACTCAGCTTGAGTGAACTGCAAACAGACTTTAGTCAATGGGTGTGTTCCTCTCTGCTATATCTGCCCTTCCTTGCTGCACCTGTTTATGTAAAGACTTCACCCAGACAGGATTTTCTTAGTTTGCATAGCCAGCCTGCAGGAAAATCATTATGCCTTTAGTTTCACTTCAAAGCTGCACTCCAGTATGCCTCTGCACACTGCAGCTGCCCTTGCTTTGTTCACTCAGTGCCTTATGTTGTCTTTCAGCATCCAGCCATGTTATTATACATCTCTCTTTTTTCATGAGTTACAGAATCCTCCTCAACCTCGTCAAAGGTGCTTTTGTCTGTTTTTAACTTGTATAGCTTTAGTAGTAAGTATACTGTTGTGCAAGAAGATGGATATTGGGCATCTGACAACAGCATACACCTGTTTGATTGTTACATATCCTTAATGACTCTTCATGGTCAGAGCTACTGATTTTTTTCAGTGCATCTACAGGTTACATTTGATTATTTGTATTTTTTTTTTTGTTCTAATTTTTATGAGAATATCAAAATACTTTATTGATCCCTGTGGGGAAGTGATCACAAAATGTTTACAATGGCCATTATTAGTTCACAGATCCCAAGAATACCACTTCAGATTTCTTGCTTCGTCTAATAAATAAATCTAAATCTTAAAGATATTTATTTCACTAACTTATATGACAAAGAAAAATCCAGGGAAATTATTATTATTATTATTATTATTATTAGTATTAGTAAGTATTATAAAGATTGGTTCTCAGTAATCTTTGTCTGTTGATGAATAATGCATGTATCATTCATCCAAAGAATGTGTTTTTGTTTTGTTCCACAGACTCGCTCCTTGCTCAGTGTGTTTGAGGAAGATTCAGGGAATCTTACCGACTACACCAACAAGCTGCTTCAATCGATGCAGCGAGTGTACGGAGCTCAGGTACTAAACAAAACGTAAACACACACACACACACACACTCACAATGCACTCCTTCAGCAGCACACGTGTTCAAATGCAAAATAAGCTGAGAGGGATTTGTTTTGTTTTGTTTAGTTGTATTTGCCTGAGTTAAACATTTGCATCACTGAATTACAGTGGAGTAGTTTGATTTGAACTGAATTAAAGATGGTGCTTGAGTTTCAGCTTTTGATGAGACATAGTAAAGTAAGGACAGTTTTTCAACTAAAATAGCATCACATCATGACAGCCAGTGCAGTGTATAGATATGAGCTTTTACTAAGCATCATGCTCAGATGTTGGAGTTAAACTACGTATTTTATTGTTTTTCTTCCTTTTCTGATCCAACAGTACATCACTGGAACAACCATTACCCTTATGCTTTTTCAAGAGTTTTCATTTGAGCCTTGATTCACCTGTTATTTCTTGAACTTAAAAAAAAAAAAAAAAATTCCTGTATGATATTCCAGGTCTGAAGAGTGAATTAAACATGTAGAAGAAAAAGGGCAATTCCCTGGTCATCCAGTTTATGACACTGATTCTGTTTCCCTGTCTGTTCCTTGCAGAGTGAAATGGGATTGGCCACAGAGCAGCTCTCACAGCAACTTCTGGAATATGAGAAGAAAGTAAGTAGCAGGACTCTGACTTTATCCCACGAGTTCTCATCGCAAGTTCCCATGAAAGTGGATGTGCTTATGTAACAATCATATGTCTGATTTCATGGGGGGAAAAAACAGAAATGCTCATTCTGAGAAAAGATTTAGAGACTCACTCAAGACTGTTATTACTCTCTCCTCAACCTTTGTTGATGTGTGAGTTTGCATGTGTCTGCCACATGTCATAGTTGCCTGTGGATCTTTCTCAAATGTCTGAGTATGCAAAAACTTGAAGGACAACTACCTCTCTGTTGTTAATCATGGTGTCTCTTTTTTACATACCTAAAACGAAGTGAAAAAATAGAGAACTTGCTGAAGTCAACACAGCAGATCTGTTAAATCATGCAGAAAAGTAAAGATATGTGGGTCAGGTGACTGTGTTTTGGGTTGCAAAAATATCTGCAATGACTTGCGACTGATTTTTATTTATTATTTTTTTTTAGCTCTTTTTAAACAAAGGATGAAAACTCAGCATCCCAGCACTGGGTTTATTAACATCTCTGGCATTGTTCCATGAACGTAAAGTGCCAGAAATCCTGGCAGAAGAGGATATTTTTATACTTCTTAGCCCGCAGTGTTGGCTACAGCTGTGTCACATTATGCAGCTACATGGCTGAAACGTGTCCCCCTCCCTTCTTTTTCTGTCTAGAATTTTGCCCTTGGAAAAGGTGATGAGGAGGTAATCACCACGTTGCAGAATTTCGCCAAAACTGTAGTGGAGGTAAGGCCCGTGCTTTTTTTAAATTTTTTTTTTATCATGTGGTAAATTTGCGTATGTGCAAAACAGAAGAGAAAGATGATAAACACCTGCTGAGTTGATAGTTGGTTCTTTATGACATTACAAAGGATATTACAACTATGCTCCAAGCACATGCTGGAGAAAATGACCTCAGTGAAAAGACCTGAGAACTATCTTCCCTGTAAGTGCAGAGGTGATTGTCTGAGAGGGGAGGGTGCGGTGGATATGATGTGAATCACACGGGTTGAATGAATAGGAGGAAGAAGCAGCGGGTGGACAGATAGGTAGATGAAGGAGGCGGGGGGGTTTACAGGCACACGTATATAGACAAAACAGATGGGCCTGTCACTGTCAGCCGTGGGGGTCCACCGGGCTGCTCCGTCAGCACTCAGTACACACACATATGCTCAGAGGACACTGGCTGATTGTTTGCATGACCTTTTACCTCATCATGTACAGAGGAGAACTCATTTCACAGCGGGAATTAGGTCTACTCCTGCACCTAATCTCGTGAACTTTAGCACTTGCCAAATCATTCAGATTAAACTGGATGTCGGTGTGTTAGATGTTTGCATGTTGCTTGTAGATAAGTGTAGAGAATAATAGCATTTGCTCATTTTTCATGCACAGTCCTGTTTCCAATATCAGTAAACAGTTTTATTATTTTCTCCATGAAATGCACTCTTCCACACTGTGACTTTATTATGATATAGGGACGGCATTTTCTGCAGTTATGTCCCCATTTCACTGAAAATGTTATTTTCCAGCTTGCTGGCAGGAAATGTTTCCATAGATATTAAAATCCCTCAAGATGTTTGGCAAGGGCTCATCTTCTGTTTGTGTCCTTACGCAGCGCTTGATATGTGTAATCTGTTTTGTACGGTCCAGCTGAACTCGCTTCACTCTGAGCTGGCCAACCAGATGGCTGACAGCATGGTCTTCCCCTTGATCCAGTTCAGAGAGAAAGACCTCACAGGTAGTGTCACACAGACAAATACAGAAAACTTCTGCATTATATCAATACAGGAAAATTGATGAAAGCAATCAGTTACAAAGTCTGAAAGAATAATGCATTTTCCTTGTTGTAGATGTTGTAACAAAATGTGTTAACTTTGAATTTTGCAGAGATAAGCACACTAAAGGAAATATTTGGCATCGCCACTGATGGTGAGCACAGACTTTTACTAGTTTCCCAAATAGTGTACAGCAAGTAGAAACTGTGTGCTCCTCATGGCCTTTCTCTTGTGCTCCACAGAGCATGAGGCAGCTATGGTCAAGTACAGCCGATTGCCCAAGAAGAAGGAGAACGAGAAGGTGGAGTAACTGCAAAGCTCTTTCTCAGCTTTTTATTCCCCCCTCATTGATCACAAGCTGTAAAAGGTCTTACAGTGCAGTAATGCTCCTGTTACTAAAAGCTTTTGAAATACAAATAGATTGAGGTGAATAATCCTCTGCTGCCAGGCCTCACTGTAGTAATATACCAACACTATGCAATACAGTGACTGAAACATGAGCCTCTTATTGTGTTTACATCTGTTGCATGTGTCAGCGTGTTTTCTTGGACGTACAAGATAATGTTGGTTATTTGTATGTGTGTTGAAGTACAAATGTTTGCATATGTATGAGTGTGTGTTCAGACCTTGATAGTGGCTTTCTGCTGTGCATGGGTATGTTTATATACATATATTTGCACGTTTAACCCTTTCTTGTCCGGACAGCTGAAGGCAGACTTGGTGAAGGAGGTGGCCTACACCAGAAGGAAGCAGCATTCGGCCTCCCTGCAGTATTACTGCGCCCTCAACGCCCTGCAGTATCGCAAGAGAGTAGCTATGCTCGAACCTATGTTGGGCTACACTCAAGCACAGGTACTCTTCATCCTGTCAGTTTTTAAATCTACTTTAAAACAAGAAGTAATTTCCTCCTCTGAACCTGTTTAGTTTACACACAGTGGTCAGTGTGTAGTTTGTTCACAGGATAGAAACTACTGGGAAAAATGTTTCATCCTTTTTAACAAAGTTCTAAGCACTTAATGACAATGATGCAACAATTAGGTGATGGAAATAAAATTAAAGTTACAATCTGGTTTCAGATGTGAGGATTAAATGCTTTTCTGTTAAATATATCACAACAAACTAAAGATGTCAGGTTTTGGAGTGTAGGTGTAATAAAAGTAATTGTTTAAATTGATCACCATTTCACAGACAACATTATTAATTGAGAAAATAAAAGGGAACGCAGCACGTGACCAACAGTAGCAATAATAATATCACATGAGTGACACAGTGTTGTCCCCTGTCTCGCAGGTCAGCTTCTTCAAGAAAGGCATTGAGCTGGTGTCGAAGAAGATGGACAGTTTCCTCTCCTCTGTGTCCAACATGACACAAAAGTAAAGAAAATCTCATAAAGCTTCACTGAGATGTTTGCTGTGGGAGTGATGAGCCACAGCTTTAGTGTCAACAATATGAAGACTGTGGCTTGTTTTGTATGTTCTGAAACGCAACTTATTTTATTGTAATGCTCTGCAAAATTGTACATTTCATCACTATTACTTGTTTTTCTTGCCATTTTTGATTTTGTTTGAGTGCTTGATGATTTGTGGTAATCTCTGAGACATTTTTCTTTTATTGCTGAAAAAAAGAAGCATCTAAATGTCAGCTCAGAGGGATTTTGCCTGTTTTAAAACTTTGTTTCTGTGTAGTATCCAGGCCCATCTTGACTCCGAGGCGGAGGTCATGCGTGTGTCCCAGAGGGAGCTTCTGTCTGTGGAGGACACTGTCTACATGCCAGATCAGGACAGTGAGCCTGTCAATCGCACACTTATCCAGAAGGCTGGCTACCTCAACATTAGGAAGTAAGATTAATTACACTCATTATGGCCCCATCTGAAATCCATGGACCCTTCTGTTCATGTAGCGTTTCTGCTCGTCAGTGTGTGAAAGGGTGGAGGGAAGGAAACAAATTGAACAAGCTTTAAACGTGTCGTTGTTTCACTTATGTGACATTTCCGATTTTGCCAGGAAATTAAATGTGGTGCAAATTGGATACAGAGCAGCTGTGGAAGATTGTGAATGTCCAAATAAGAGAACTGCAGTGAAGCGATTTCTGCTTCTCTTGCTAAAGTTGCTCAAAAAAAGAAACACATGAACAGCGTAAACAATAGGTCTGCCACAGCGGACAAGGTGGGTCAGGTAGCATGTTGACAGTGTGCGCTGTCAGCTTATTGTAGAGTAGATGTATGAGAAGGGAAACTTCCTTAATGGCTTCAGGGGATAAAACTGCAGCGTAGCTCGGGTTGTGATTTAGTGAAATGCCAGAGCTGTCAAACTCTGTCTCTCCCTCATATACATCCAAAGTCTTTGACAAATGTCTGTGACACCGGAGAAAAGGTTTCCACAGAATGCCATTTGTTTAATGACACACACCGCCAGCAGCCTCACACACTTGTCAAATGGAGCTGAGACCAGAGAACATTTGCTTTTTTAAATGCTTTCTCAATATTAAGGGTGTGAGTCACTCAGGGCAGCGTGAGCCATACACTTCAGTTTTTTATTCAAGAAAATTGATTTAGGAATATTTTATTAGCAACATGTACGAATGGAAGCAATTTAACAGAGTCAAGCTTAGGGTTACGGTAAAGTGACTCACAGTTCATTTGTATTGTAGCATCTTTATATTCAGACGTAAAACATTAAAGGCTAAAACAAAACAGAACAAGTAACGGGAATAGAGACAACTCCATGTTTACTTTTACAACATAAAGATGAAATAATGTGGGAAATATGGAGGAAGAAAAAAGACAAAATGCAGTTTGGATCTTTACTGATTTATTGTAGAAAAGATTTTATCAGTTTTAAGTACTAATATTTGGTATATTTTGATAAAACAAAAAATATGAATAAATGAAAAGTAACTGAATGTAATGTAAATTGAAAATAATATTGGTCCAAGTATTGACTCTTGTGGAACTAGTTGTTCTTGTTTTATTGATTGTGAAATATTTTAAATAATATTAAATTAATATTTGTGGTTATAGCTGCTTTATTGTGTTTTGCTGACGTTATTCAGGCTCCGTGTTCAACATGTGTTAGGAGATTGAGTGTGGGAATCAGTGACAGGTGATAAGGAGCAGACTGATGGCCTCTGGAGGGAAATTGTGCCAAGTTGTCAGACTTATACTTCTCCAAATGGTGTGCAGAGTCATTATTGTGTATGGACGATCAATAATACTTATTAAATGCTGTATTGACACTTTGTTCTCTTTAGACTTATTGAAGTTATTTCCAGCTCTCTATACTTTCTGTGATTGTAGTACTCTTCTAGACTAACTTTGCATGATTCATAGTTTAAAGTGTTGTAGTCGTATCCGTCTTGGCAGTTGTCACATAAGATCATGTCCTCTTCTGCTTTGTCCAGATGGTATATGCAGCTAAGTGCTGCGTGTCTCTCAGGTGTTTGTCTGCCTTACAGAAACTCATGTTTACACTTTATGATGTGTAACATGCACACACACACACACACACACACACACACACACACACACACACACACACACACTTTATCCCTCAAGCAGCCTTAAAAGCTTTTTTATTTTTGATTATTTTCGCCACCTTCATGCACATGGCAAGAATTATTTTTCCAAATTTTGAAATTTCAGCCTCAGCTTCTATAATCCTGCTTTTATAACACCAGTGTAAACAGAGCACTTGAACTCAGGATCTTCAGGACAAAAATGTTGTTCCAATACTATCACAGCATAAAATCGTACATTACATGTGACTGAGATTTCTTTGTGCAGCCCTCTGTGTTTTCTCTATTTTCCACCAGATGCCATCATTTTCTCATCGAGTGTGTGTGTCTCTGTTTTTCCATTTATAAAAGCAGTGGCTACATGTAAACAAACTGGCATTTAAAGCAGCAGAATTCTGAGAAGATATTAATATTTGATGCACAGGATTAGGACTGATTACCTATATAATATTTTATTGCAGGTATTTTTCTGGGCACAGACATTTTTGTCTTTAAGACCCTGGCCGTATCTGTTTTACCTGATACTACACAAAAAATAATCCAACATAAACATTAATTACCTCTGCCAAGGAGGTTATGTTTTTGCTGGGGTTTGTCTGTCTGTTGGTTTCCAAAATAACTCTAAAAGTTACAGATGGATTTTGATGAAATTTTCAGGGATTGTCCAGATGGGGATAAGGAACAAATGATTAGATTTTGGAAGTGATCCGGATCACCGTCTGGATCCAGGAATTTTTTGAAGGATTCTTT
>OOFC01013646.1:7639-26701 GCA_900323345.1 Pseudochromis fuscus | reverse complement strand
TCCGCCGCCGCCGCCGCCGCTGCCGCTGCTGTTGCTGCCGCTGCCGCTGCTACTGCATCCCTCACACGGACAATGAAGACGCCTCGCAAATGCAGAACCCTCCTGTCGCTTAGCTTGAACTTCTTCGCCCTGTTTTTCTCCATAACCGCGTTCATCACAACTTACTGGTGCGTGGGGACGCAGAGGGTCCCCAAGCCAAAGTGCAGCAAGCTGCGGACGCACCAGTGCATCGACTACGGTGTGAACGAGACGGACCCCAACAAGGTGGTGTACAGCTGGGAGACCGGGGACGACAGGTTCCTGTTCCGGCAGTTCCACACCGGCATCTGGTTCTCGTGCGAGGAAAACATCCACGATGAAAGTAAGAGAAGGTGTGTGTGAGGATGTGCGTGGATGTGCGTGCGTGTGGCACAATTAGACAGTTATTTGCACCTCAGAGACATTTTAAACTGAGGGGAAATTATCCTTAAGTGGAAAAAATGTTTATTAAATTTAAAAAGACGAATAATTTAATACGTTGTTATTGATGCCAAAGTTCCCTTTTTGCCATATCATCGTTTTTTTTCCCCTTTTCCTATTGTTACACATCATAACTGTTCATCAACACACAGCAGGCTGTTGTCTGAGCAAACTCAACCAGTTTTCTCACCATTCAAAACTGAAAAAACCCAAATAAACATCACCTAAAAGCCACCATTTAAATTCCCTCCTTTGCCATAATAATGCAACACGGAGTTCACGTGGAGATTAGTCGCTCTTTTTGAGATATTTCATTTCGTGAGAATTTCAGGATAATCGCCCTGCATTTATATAAGTCTACTTATCAAATTGCTTTATCTATTTTTTATCTGTCATGGGCTGCAGAGTAAACACCAGCCCCTGGGAGCCTCAGTTTAAAGTAAAAAAAATAATAAAATTAAATAAAATAGAGAGGGAAGAAAAGAGGACTTTAAATCAGAGGCTGCTCAGCTCTCAGAACAGGATGGGATTGGTTTACAGCTCCAGTAAAATGAAAACACTGAGTGATTTGTCCACAAGCTGGTTTTCTTCACACTGGAGTATTTGTAAATTAATAACAAAGGCTACAAATAGATTAGTTGTGAGGGCGACACGTGTGTGTGAGTGGGGTGATGGTGAGTTCAGGTCAAAGTGTGATCAGGTCATCAGGTTCGGCCTCTCGGGTTAATTCACTGATCAGGAATTTATCCTTTTTAAATTGTGTAACCATTTCCCTAACAACTAATACACAATTTCTGATTCTCAAGAATAGAAACAAACCACACATTGAGATTATTCTATAGCACATCTCTATCTCATCAAGTGGCTGTACGTTGGAGGGGGCACTGAGACAGCTTGAGTTAATAAGGATTATGTAACAGGGGCCTTGATGAGTTTTTCCTCAAAACAGCTGTTGCCACCCTCATTCTACCTGATTAAAGTGTTACAACAAATCCAGAGGCATGCTCCGCTCGACAGATGACAGAGGGAAAACATCACATCTGCATGAATGCATCGTGTCAAGGGTCATTTTTCAGATCCTGTTTGTTCAAGCTCCCGATGCATGTCACAGTTTTGGACGAGCACGGTTGGTTTTACAGTGTTTGTATTGTGTTTTTGTTTGTTGCAGAGTAATACTCCTTTTCCTTTCGATCATTGTAATTCTGTGCAGTGCGCCTGTAATTCAATAGGACACACAGCAGCTGGTTGGCAGCCTCGCCAACTCACCATCTGGTGACAGTGAATCCAAAAAGCTGCATATGCCTCATATTTAACAGCGAGTTGATTCATTTTTGAACTCCTGACCTGTGGGTGTTGTGTGCTGCTGCAGATTCACCAGGTCACACTCTGTCCTGTGTGAGCTGATCCTCTTGAACACACCTGGACACAAACTGGGAATTAAGCACAGATTTGGATTTGGACCTGAGCCTGTATCACAGAGTTTATATTGAGCTCTGTTCAGTTTTCCCAAACTATTTACCTCCACCTTCTTTGAAACTCTTCTACAAACAGAAACTCAGTGTTTTCTGAGCAGCTGCCAGAGATTTCTGTGTGAAGTGTTGGTTAAATTCATCACTGTGGATAATGGAGGAGGATGATGATGATGGATGATGATGGCTGACTGTCTGCTATTTCTGTTTGTTTGCTAGGTGAGATGTGCCGAAGTTTCATCGACTTGGCTCCTCCGTCAGAGAAAGGTGAGTGTCCATCGCTCGTCATCAGGAGGTCCAAGCATTCATGAAACTCCCTGTCTAATTAACTGATAATTAATATGACTGAAATGCTTTACATGCAGCAGTAAAATAAGCCTTTGTTTTGTGTAATGTCGTCTAAATCAGGGGTCTCCAACCTGTTTTGCACCACGGACCGGTTTAATGTCGGCATTATTTTCACGGACCGGCCTTGAAGGTGTGGCAGATAAACACTGCAAAAACAAAATAACACCACCAGCTTAAAAAGTGAATGTTTCCCCTTTGCAAAGAAGCTCTCCAAAGACGTTTGGTTTTTACTCGTTTTTTGCTAGTTTACGAACTTATATCTGATCACGTGACCGAGACAAGACGTGTCAAGAGGCACAGACAAAAGTTAGGTCGGAGAGAATCCGGTCGTTTTTCAAAATAAAACGTCTTTCAGACTCTAATAATATAACGAAATCATATAAATTATTAATTCTTTCTTTCCCGGTAACAAATGCCCCACGGACCTGTACCGGTCCCCGGCCCGGTGGTTGGGGACCACTGGTCTAAATCCAGCAAGGAATGGTTTTAAATAAAGGTACAAAAGGAAATCATGATTTGAATGATTAGTGTAAATTAGTCAGCCCAGGACTCACTGGAGGGATTATGTCTCAACTTTGGCTGGGGGACGATGTGGGGGAGGATGCAGGGATGTCTGGTTCTCCCTGCTCGTCCTACTGGCACCACAACCCTGATGGACTAAGCAGTCCAGAGGATGGACGACCCTGGCATCCTCACTGATCCTTTGGCAAAGAGTGTAGAAGCACTGCTACATCTTTTTAATGGCATGATTGAAAGTTTATCAATCTTGTGAAGTCTCCAGTGTTGATTGTACAGTTATCCATCCATCATCTATCGCTTATCCAGTTGGGTTGAAGGAAGAGACCTGTCCCAGCTGGCAAAATGTAGGGTAAATGGTAAATAGAGCACATTTATATAGCACTTTCTTTACTTTAGCTAGGCCCCAAAGCACTTTACAAGGCCCCTCATTCACCCATTGACTCACACACTAATGGCTACAGAACTGTCAATGGTGGAGCAAGTTAGGGTTCAGTGTCTTGCCCAAGGACACTTCGACATGTGGACTGGAGGAGCAGGGGATCAAACCCACAGTCTTCCGATTCATAAGCGACCCCTCTACCACCTGAGCCACAGCCGCCCTCCACCTTGTACCTTGTACATGTCGCCAGTACATCATAGGACCAACAAACACAGACAGACAATCACTCACACCGATGGCCAATGAGAGTAATCAATACTCCTAACAGTCATGTCTACCCGGAGAACTCCACACAGACAGGCCCAAGACGAGATTCAAACCCAGGATCTTCTTCCTGTGAAGACAGTACATTATCCTACACTTACAAGTACATAGAGGAGCAAAAAGTAGTGACAATACAAATCCTTTGACAACAAACCTGAACTACACAGACAGTCAATAAACACACATCACTAGAAAATGTGAATATATTTTACTCTTTTCTTCTGGGGGGAAAGAAACAATATCTTGCTTTGAAAACTGACTATTACAGAGACATCTTAGCTTTTTAAATCAGTGATGAATACAACTGAATGTAAAAAATAATAAGGTGATGTGTTTTCCTTGCCAGTATAAATCTGTGCAATAACAAAAAAATGTGTACTATCACGTTTGGTGTCTTCCTGTAACTATTAAGTTCTCAAATTAGCTTGTGTTTAATTTTTCAAATTGAGCTTTTGGGGTGAAATTGTAGTATTTTGAACAACGTTGGCTCTGCCTCTGAAAAATATTCACCTGCTGTCAGTGTGTGAAGCATCACTGTGATGGACTGAAGATGAGCTGCACCCTCTGATCTTAATGTTCAGCCACGTTATACACCAGCAGGTTTAATGGAGAGCTCCATCCTCCCCATTCACCTGCCTGAGGAGCTACTGACATGTCAGATCAATATTCAACCAAAGCTCCCACATAGAGAAATATCTCCTCCCATTTATTATCATAAACTCCGTGTAACATCACAGATGCACTTAAAGGGCTTGCATGCAATCATGCAACACGTCATACACTCCTGCTCTGCACATGCACCAAATACTTGAGCTAAATATGGATTAAACTGAGGATTAACAGTCTTTCCATTTGATTTTATGTGATGTTATTATGATTTATATATATCTTCCAGGGATGCTGTGGCTGTCGCTGGTTTCTGAGATGTTGTACATTATTCTGCTGTTGGTGGGTTTCAGCCTCATGTGTTTGGAGCTGGTCCACTCCAGCAACGTCATCGACGGGCTCAAGCTCAATGCCTTTGCTGCCGTCTTCACCGTGCTCTCAGGTAGTGTGATTCTCATTAACTAAAATGTTTGTTTGTCTTATTTCTGGTAATATTAAAATGTTTGCTTTTAATTTTCAAGATTGATCGTGTATCTTTTTAAAACTCTCTCCTTAATATTTGATCTAATGATAAGCAGGGAACCTGAAACAAAGCCAAAGCCATTTGCTTTTAAAATGAATTCAGAGGATAAAGTGAACAGTCAAGAAAAAGCCGCTCTCAGCAGTAATTGCATTTTAATTCAAGAAGCCATTCCTGTGGTTTTCTGGTAATGATCAGGAAAACATCTAAACTGAATTTCAAGTCCAGGAGGATAATAAATAACAGACTGAGTCATGGTGACAGGTCTGAAGAAGAAGTCACAGAGTTTCAATGTTGTTTATTTTTCAGATTTTGTCCAAAAACAAAAACAAAAAAACCCAGAAAATTCAAAAAGAACACACATGAAATATTTTACATTTATTTATTTTTTCCCTAATCTGGATTATTTTAGGTCTCCTCGGCATGGTGGCTCATGTGATGTACACACAGGTCTTCCAGGTCACCGTCAGCCTCGGCCCACCTGACTGGAGGCCCTACAACTGGGACTATGGCTGGTCTTTCTGGTAGGACACCCCCCCACACACACACTCACATATACAGCAGATATTACTTCATCTTATATATATATATACATTAAACTCACCCATCAGGGAACAAGAGGACAGTGTCTCTGTGCTGCAGCCCCAAACTGTCAGCTGTAGCTCTGCTCTCACCTCTTCTCCAGCATCACTGTCTCGAATGAAAAAAGCCCAAAGCTCTCATGTTATGGTGGGATTAAGGCTTTGGTGTCCAAAGCCCCAATACAGGCGTGATTGGAATTGCATAAGGGGATAATATTTCACTCATTTACAATATGCACAGTATGCTGAGAATTCATTTTAGAGGCTAAACAATTCTTGACCTTTTGTGGGCATTAACAAACCTACGTAAAAAAAAATACACGAGATGCTGATTTGATTGTCTGATCTCCCACGGGAGCCGGTCTGCTTGAGGGGAGCGGAGGGACTTAAAGTGATTGGTACTAATCTCACCAAATACAGCATCGTAGGACTGAAGGTAAAATGCCAGGATGCAATATGGTCTGCCTTCATGTTTTCCTTTTTTTTTTTATTTTATCAGCATGGCCTGGGCATCCTTCACCTGCTGTATGGGCGCATCTGTCACCACCCTCAACTCCTACACCAAGACCGTCATCGAGTTCAGGCACAAACGCAAAACCTTCGAGCAGAGCATCCGGGAGGAGCACGCTCAGGAGGCTTTCGGATATTTCCGGGACCGCTCCGTGCACTCCATCTCTAAATCCGTGGAGGTGTACTCCAGCCAGTCCCTAAAAAGCGGCAGGAAAACTCCCATCCCTGCCGACTCCCTGGACTTGAGTGACATTGTGGGGTCTCTGGGGGAGGAACAGTGCTGAGCCAGGCGGGACAGTAGGTGGTTTTCTTTCAGTGTGGCGTCTTGATGGCACTGTTAATCCTTTTTTTGATCAGTGTTTACTCTGGGATCGACACCTATCAGGATCGCAGGACACATCATCAGCTCCTTCTGATACGTTTCTACGCTGCCTTAATCGAAACAGGCCGAGGAGCTTCAAGGTCAGAGATGGAAAATCCACCTGAGGAGTGGAAAATGTGGATGTGAATTTCATGGATGTTTTCTCTGTTTGTGTAACTTACCACAATGTAGAATTAAAAACAAGTGAAGTATACCCATATACATAGAGTGAGTGTCTCTCAGAAGCCTTATCACACATCAATGCAGCACAGGGTGACAGTTTAACTATATTTCCATTACTTTCAAATAAATCCATCCACACTTATTGCAAATGATGTGCCTATTATCAGTATATAAATTGTAAATAAGTTGTGGGGTATGTTTGTACACAGAATGGTTGTGAGATTTTTTTTTTTTTCTTTGGATGTTCACTGATTTTTATTGTTTCATGAAGCCCAAATGAGCATTTGCAACACATTGGAAAAACTACAGAGACCTACAAACACAGATCTTTCCGACAAAAATCAAAGAAACACTTGTTGTGAAGTTTATTTCATAATTACACAATTTAGATTTATCTTCTAATTGGAGGAAACGAAAACTGTCAAAATGTCTGTTTTCAGAATATTTCTGGCAAATGTGATGAATATTAAAGTTTTCCCTTTCAAAATTGTTTTTGGACTGACTGGTACTTCCACCCTCACCGAGATAAACTGACTTTTAGGTAAAATGTGTAATTCAGATGAGTGAAAAGGTGATAAATGTTGATGTGTTTGTGTTACTTTTCCCCTCATCAATTCATGATTTTCTGTTTTAAACTTTAAATTGAGCCTTTGTGCAAAAACATCAAATCCAAAGTTGTATTGAACTGAAGACTCGTGGCAATGTATATGTGATGCCTGTAGAGGGCAGTGTTGTCCCAGCAAACCATGTTTCCACTTTACTGACTGTGAGGATTTGCAGGAGGATTGTTTCATTTTGCATTTCTTTAATTAATTAATTTATATTTTACATATATCTTATTCATTTCTACAGTTCATAAAGTTAAGATACAATATCAGACACTTATACACAAATTACAAATGGCACATCAGGCCTATTGTTCAGTTTATATGGTAGTTTGTTGTCATAGACACACACTATTAAAACCTTCTTGTATGAAAGGTGGATAAAGAGGTGGACCTGCACTCTCTTACAGTCCTGTTACAGCAGCTTTCTTATTTCTTTTCCTGAATATATAACAGCCTAAAGAAGTCACACCAGCTCTGGACTGTTACTAATTCATTATCTCTCGCAACAAAAAGCATCATTTCAGTCTTAAAAATCCATCTGGTGACCATGTCTGTTCCTCTCACTGTGGCGAGTGTCTTGTTCAGTAACCATCATCGTATTCGTTCTGGGCCTGCTGCCGGGCCAACATGGCCTGGATGAGGGCACTGGAGCCTGAAGAATTTGGGTTTTGTAGGGGAGCTGGGACCCACTGAATCCCATCCTCATGCTCTGCTCGCTGCGTGACCTGCATCATAACACCTGCCACTGGAGTCAGCTGGTCATACGTGTCCTCTGCTCTTTGTCTGGCTTGCATGGCCTGAGTGACGGCGCTGGATCTGTTGACGGGGTTTTCAAAAAAGTCTGTTGTGTTGTAGTGTTCGTCCCCCTCCTGACCCTCAGCCCTCTGCCTGGCCACCATGGCCTGTGCGAGCGCACTGGAGGATGAAGGGTGTTCATCAGGCAGCTGGTACCAGTCTTCACCCGGTCTGTCGGCTCTCTGACGGGCCAACATGGCCTGCATCAGAGCGCTGGAGGTGGAGATGTCAGAGGGAACAGGAACACCACCGGAGCTGCGTCTCTCCTCCTCTTCTTCGAGCTGTCGGCGAGCGAGTAAAGCCTGAACCATGGCGTTTGAATTGGACTGACCACCCGAGGAGCGATCATCTGAGTGTCGTTTCGTGTTCTGAAAACAAAAGAAAATACTCAGTTGAACACAAATCTTTGGATGCAAGGTGAAGTTAGCATGAAATCATTTCCACAACAAACCCCTCTTTGTTTCTTCTGCCTGTGGTTTCTGTTGGGGTGAGATTTCTGGAGGTTCTGCAGCTTGTCTAACAAGAAGGACTTGTCTTTCCCCTCCTGCGCAGACAAACAGACACAGCAAAATAAAAACAGAAGCTGTGATTATTCCCAAATGACTTCAGTTAAGATAAAGAAAGTGAGTTTTCAATACACTCACATTAACAATCTGTTGTCTTAGGAGCCCGATAAGCTGCTTACGGCCCTGAGTGAGTTGCCAGAAGATGTATATGATGACCCTGAGCAGCACACACATGAAAACAATTTGAGGAAGATCTAGAGAATTGACAGGATGCACAGAAAAGCAAAAAAAAAAAAAAAAGGATTTCCTCTTCGTCAACACAGATCAATATGTGTTCACGTTTGCACTGTGCGCTCACAGGATGATGATTGTGACGAGAAAGTAGAAGATTTCACTCCTGATGACGTTTTCGTAGATCCACACGGCCCACTGAGAGCCAGGGACGTCCTGCAGATCGTCGATCCACACTCCGACCACACTGAAGGTGTTGTTGAGGCCCCGAAACGGACCACACTGCTCTGAAGGAGTCAAGCTACAGTCAAAGTGAAAAGGATAAGGTTGAAGTTTCATTTTAGGGATTTTTTTTTTTTTATTTTTTTTTTTACTTTGGTTAAAAATCCAGCATGTGTCAAAGACGTTTTGTGTAGCAGAGAATTGGCTCCTAGAGGGTATTTTGCTGTCTCCAAGCAACTGAAATCAAGTCCTCTTACATCCAGGCAGTGTATGCAACCATCGACAGGGCTCCCACAAAGAACGGGAAGAAGAGGAGGAAGATGAAGATGGTTTGCATCTGAGCTGCCCTGCCTGATTGCCGGGGAGGCTGGCAGTTCTGGGTCAGGCTGACCTGGGGAGGCGCAGAAACACATACATGTACAACCCCTTATACACACACACAACACCCTTTTTCCTAAATTATTTTTCCAATAACTCAGGCAGTGACATTAAAATGAACTCTTTCCAGCCTCAGCTTTATATCTATTCCAGCAAATAATGGAAACCATCAGAGCTTTGAATAGCATTGCTTCAAAGGTCAGTCAGCATGTTCATGAAACATTCAGCAACACCAGATCCTGGATCCTGGATCGAATTACAAATCATACCCAAGTCATTTAATTTTCTGGGATTGATTGACCTTGTCTTGAACAATTTATCCAAAAAGATTAGTCCACAAAACCCTGGCTGTCATTTCCATAATACAAAACAAAGCATGTGATGAAGGATATTAATTAATTATTGACCTTAGTGCACAAATAGAGTAACAGGAGCCCTAAAGAGTATATGCAGTGACCCTGACAGCAGTGACATTGCATCTGCCTTTTGTAGTTTGGTTTACAATCAGTATATAAACCTGCGTTTACCTTCTTTAGGTAAAACAAGATGAAGAATTTAATAATCTGGATGACAGGTAGCAGTGGAGAAAAGTAGATCCCAATCCTGTAGAGAGGAAATACAGGATAATCTGAGAGTCAACAAGAGACCTGATTATAGTTTCACTGAGCTGCTGGGTTGAATGTTTTGGTCTCACCAGGCGAGAGTCTGCGCGTAGATGAGCTCCAGCACATTTCTGGCGACGTCAAACTCGGGCATCCCCAGACGTGGGAGTAATCTGGTCCCAATCACACTGATACAAACAAATGAAGGAAACTCTGAAGTTACCGCTCCCTGTTTCAGTGGAGACTACAAAACAAACGGAGTAACTCACTTGCTCAGAAACTCCCCGAAGAAAGATCCCAGCATCAGAAACAGGAAGTCAACAATGACCAGTCGATACAAAGCCTGTCCGACCATGGACTCCCAACACTGAGAGGAAAACATGAATGAATGTTTACACACATCTCATACTAAAACTCATATGGGTGTATTTAATATTGTTGGGCGTTGGATGTTAAACGTACCGAAAATTTCTCAGCCACCACGTTCATCCAATAATAACACAAAACACCCAGAATTGACATCTTGAGAAAGACATTTCTGCAAATGGGAGGAGAAGAAATTTTGAGTGTTACTGATAGTCTAAATTAACATTTTGGGAAGTGTGCTGTTTTGTTTTTGTGTGGAAAGGAAATGAGATAACGACCATCACTATAAATACAGATGCTATTAGATCACTGCCTTTGAAGCTGTTGGTTCCACTGTCCAACAGTATGTAACCTTCCCACATGTGTTACTACCACAGACTGTATACAGAATGGACGGAGGTAATGTGACGTAATGTTTGTGGACTCGTGTTTTCAAACCAGGAATTTGGCATTTGAACGTTGCTATGTTGGTTGTTTGGAGCCAGAAATGACCATATGTGGATATGATGGGAGGAGTGAGGAGACGGGTCAATGCTGTTCTCATTGGAGAAGAAAGAAAGAAACATTACAATTACGATAGGGCCCTTGCCCCTGGTCAGGGCTCGGGCCCTAATTATGTTGAATTATAAAATACTATGAGCCTACTGTCCTGCTGGTGTCTCTGTGAGGCCACCCTACACACAACAGCACCAGGCTAGCAGTTTCCTGTCTCTATGCTATGCTAAACTAAGCTAAGACAAAATAAGCTCAGCTCAGTAGTTGCTACCTCCAGATTGTCCTTCATTACATGCAGTATCCCTGCTGTCTGACCTGATCACCAGAGCGTAGATCTGTCGGCGGTGGCTGGAGTAGTGTTCGAACTTGTTGAAGAGGGAGTAGAAAAGCGGGACAACCAGGTTCATCAGAGACACCACAAAGGGCACCAGGAGAGTCTCGGCCTCCTGAAGCAGAGACAAGTTGGTAGTGTCTGTCGCCCGCTAAATAAAAAGATAACAGAGGTCATATCAAGATACTGTCTGATGACAAACACGGTGTGCAATATAATGAAGACTTCAACTTTCAGGAAGTTTATGAAACATGCAACACTCAAATACTTTACCACGCTATAAAGCACTGTCATACCC
This sequence comes from Pseudochromis fuscus, assembly GCA_900323345.1. Taxonomy (NCBI): domain Eukaryota; kingdom Metazoa; phylum Chordata; class Actinopteri; family Pseudochromidae; genus Pseudochromis; species Pseudochromis fuscus. The sequence continues at coordinate 15,610 of OOFC01013646.1, read as the reverse complement.
CTCTCCTACACACCTACATATCTGCAAGGATATTTTTCTACTTTACTGGTTTCAACAACAACAAAAATGATATTTGTGAGATTATATTTGCTGTGGTCTATAGCCAACAAAAAGTATTCCAATTTACCATTGAGGCTAATTATTCAATCTTGACTTGTGTACCTGCTGTTCATATTGGCAGAGATAGAAGATACTGGCTCCACAACCAACAGCCAAGCCAGTGGAGAGGAGCCAGGAACCCAAATAAACCCCAAATTGCTTCAGTTTTTCAGAGAGTGTTAGCAGCTCCCTCTGGGCTTTTTCTGATAAAGACTCCTGGACAAGAGGCAACAGGACAAACATGGCAACGATAAATAATGATGCATGTTAAAACAAGAAATAACCTCTTACAGCTGTCTGGAGACTGTGTGGAGTCTTATTGCAGAGATATCGTACTATACAAAGACAAGAATAGACAATCTAGTCACCTTGAGTTGGACACGGAGGTTGTTCTTGCGCTGTCTGACTGCTCTCTCATTGGTGACGCTAAAATCCCAACTGCACAGAAGCTGCCATGCACTGTTTGAAGTTTGGTCTGCGAGGACATAGTTTTTCTGGAATGATCTCGCCATGCTGCACGAGGATAAACACAGCCATTACAAAAGAGTGCAGAAAATTAATGAATTATAGCAACTCCTGAGGTTATGCAGAAGCCTCAACTAACCTGAAAATAAGTGCGATTGCACACAGCACCATATAAACTGAAATGGTGAAGAAATAAGCCAGCTGCATGTTGTACTCCACCAAACCCACAAGAGTTTCATTGCTGTAGCTCCCATAGTACATGGCGGTATAGTTGAAGTAACCCTGGAAACACAGAGAAATCCTTTCTTTAGAGCCAAATAGTGTTGTAGTCAAGACCGTACCAACTGAGACCAAGACATTATCGAGAGTAGAGAGGATCGAGACCAAAACAAGACGAAGACAGTTGGAGGTCAAGACCGAGACAAGACCAAGGCATTTGCTGGTGGAGACTGAGATAAGACCAAGAGATGGGGGCATATCAATCCAGGTGTCATAAAAAACACATGACACCTGGAAGGCAGTTCTAATTTATCACAGTAGTACTGGCCTGGTCTTGACCGGTCTTGATCAAAAAACCAGAGTCCACCCTGTCCGAGACCGAGACAAGACAAAGTATAAATGCCTTCAATCCCGAGACGAGACCCTTAAAAAGTGGTCTCAAGATCGATCTCGAGACCGTGACTGATCACTACAACACTAGGGCCTAACAAGTCCAATATTCAGTCTTCTTTTAGCTTTGTTTTGGCCTCCACCCACCACCAATGGAAATATTTGAAGTCATTAAATCTGAAGGTGAAGGTGTGTATGTGGTGTGCTAGCCTTAACTTACCGCTCCTGTGAGTATCTCCAGTCCTCTGAAGCTCACATTTGAAGGTATGTTGGGCGAATGGTCGTAAACCAGCAGCGGGATGGTGATGAAGCCAAAGTTGACCAGGAAGGAGAAAATGTTAAACATGAGAAGCCACTTGAGGAAGATGAAATATGAGAGAACACTGGAGCCGAACTTTCCGCCGATCTCTTTCATGATGCCTTGCCACAGTTGCAGGGTCTGTCTGGCTGACCTCAGACTGTAACCGCACCTTCGTAAAGACTGAAAGAACAGCACAGACATTTATAACATACAAGTAACAAGCAATGTAATCAATGCAATGATGGATGAAAACACTCACCACTGACACATTTTCAGAGCAATCTGCAAAACACGTGAACTGGCGAGATTTCGTGGACGACCTGAAGGCCAGCACTTGGCTCCTGTGAAGGTAATTAATCATGTGAATTGGGTTAATGGTGACATCACATCGCCTCGTCAATAAAAGAGGTGCAACAATGACACAATCTCCAGATAAACCTTTAGACTTTGGTTTTTGTAGCTCTTTGTAGCTTGTTGTGTAATACTCCAAAACAAGTATGTGTGTTTGCTCACTTTTCCCCCACAGATCTATACGGCCACGCCGTTAGGAAACACTATAAATACCTCAAAGTCTTTACAAATGTCTTGTTTTATGGGTCTCAGCTGTGTGTAATGGTTAACTAAATGTCCAGAATGAAGCTGACAAACACTTGCTTGCTGCTCAAAGCCCACCTGATATGTTTCTTCTCTTCAAAGCTCATTGGTAGGTCCCGAATGGCCCGGATTCGGTCTCGTGTCGACAGAGCAACAAGTTCCTTGACCAGGTTTTGTTCCTCTGTCAGAGATGACAAGACGACCTGTTATCTTTGCAAGCGCTACTATTCAGGATACAGATCGGGTGTCACTCTTCACATTGCATGTGTCCAGCAGGTATAACGCGACACCCTGTCACGGGCACTTACCATTTTCCATCTCATTCCTGATGGCATCCTCTGTGAAAGCCGCATGGGCAGGATCAGTGTTAGGAAACATGCTCATCCTTCTCATCGTTAATCCTCTCCATCTCATTGTCATGTTACCTGGATGAAGACGTGAGAATATAAGGAGCTCAAACAGCAAATGGGAAACACACAAGCAGCGTGTCAGTTATCAAATGACCTCACTGGCAGTTTTTAAATGTGACCCCTGCACTTGCTCACACAGCCTTTATCTCTAACTGTACCTACTGTAATACACTGATTAAAAGCAGTGCTGATAGTGGCACAGGATGCAGCACAGTAGGCGATTTCATAACACTTGTCTTTACATTATCTTCACGTCTGATTAAACCTATTAGACTCCAGCTGTTGACACTAGCGTCCATCAAACTGTCTCTGTCTAGTCTGTCTCTGCACTGTGGCTAGCTGTCCCCTAATAACACAGCCTGCAGCTGTATTTGAGCTAAACCTCAGCATACAAATGTTCACAAAGACAATGCTAACATGTTTGACAGGTATCTTATTAAGTCTGACTTTAGTGTGTTAGCTTAATACCACTTTTCAATTAATATTAACCATAAAGTAAACCTGTGGAAATATAATTATATTTGCAGGTACTTGTTAGGTATTAGTATGTGTGTATCATTTGTTTTCTTAACTGTGTTCTGTAACAGGACTTTCATATTAAATGCAATTTTATTATTTCCACCAAGAAGGTTATGATAGTTTGTTTGTCACTCTATCTGTTGGTAACATTACAGAAATTACTAAATAAATACAACCAGTGATTACACTTTATGCAGATGATGGGATCCTGTATGGAAAAAATCTAGAATGATCCATATCTGTTATAATGTGCAAATTTTTTGGAGAAGAGAGTGTCGCTACTTCACCACAAGAGGGCAACAGTGTTCAGTCTATAGCATCAGTGCGGCTGGATTATATGTAAGCAGAGGGTTTTGCTCTCTGACTGATTTCTAGTTCTAATGCCAGGCGGCCGTTTAACAATTAGCCTAGTACAACAAATACATAATAAAAATAAATAAATAAATAAATAAAATGTAAAAGATTGTTACTGGTCACCCTGATGGTGACATGAATAAAAGATGATGAAAATTTGTATTTATTTTTTATCTCACCAACAATATCCACACTGTATCTTGCCTGTAAATGTAGCAGATGTTGAGATATTTCACAAGTAAAGATATATTTAGTGTAACTAAAAAAGGCCAGGGGATCATAAGTCATTTGAGGATCATAATTATCTGTAATAAAATTTATGGTGATCCAAACTACAGGTGAAAGACACACAGACTTTGCACTCTGCTGGGCGCCTGCCAAAAAATGTCTCTTCATGTTGAAAAGTTGCGCTCCAAGCTAAATACATGGTGGTTAATTGCACAAGGATTTTCTTACAGTGCGGCACAATGAACATCACGCAGACAGAACAATAAAGGTTCACTCAGATTTCCGCATGGACACAACCCTGAACTTATGTCCCTCAGATAAAAAGATATTTTTTCCCCCCATGTTATATTTTCTTCACCAACTTCCTTATTGCCATTCATGGTTGTCTCCAGCCTTCATTAATAATTATCCAGTGTGATTTTGTAAGCTGGCTGATACTCTACATCAAGAGGTCAACATGAATATTAACTTCAAATTATTGATGTGTGATGCACTGAACAACCCGGTTTGTGTTTTTGTAACAACGCTGCAACAGTGACAGAGTTGAAGTAACTTTAAAAATAAAACAAATGTATGAAGAAATCTGTTTGGTTTAAGCGGTTTAGCCATTACCTGACATTGAAGAAGGAAGTCGAATAGCTGATGATCGATCATGCTGAGAACCGGGGTCAATTTGAAATGTGCTGTGATCTGAATTTGTTTTAAGTGAGGAGGAGATAGAGAGGAAGTATCAACAGAAACATTACTTAGCAACAGAGAGAGAGAGAGACATACAAAACTGACATAGTCCAACAACAACAACCTCTTTTCTTCTATCATACAACACAGTCTACTTGCACATAGGTCTTAATATGCTCTGTACTTACAATTATTTAACCTTTACAGACTGTTTGTGTCGAATTTGACCTGCTTTGATGTTCGTCAGCAGTAAAAAAAAAAATACCCTGAATGTCATTTTCCTTGCAGCTTGAAATTTGATGGCCCAAAATACACAAAAAGTAAAATAATTTTAAATATTTCGTGCAGGTGTTAGAAATATTTGTACACTGAGACTGTTTTTGGTCAAATCTAGAAAAATGTTGGTTTTAGTGATTCCTGAAACTGTGAAACTGCATGACTGTGAGTGTATTTATGTGACAGTACCATACACTGTATAACCAATGGACTCTCTCACTGTTCTCTGAAACATATATTAAGGACTAATCATCCAATTTATTAATATCAGATAAACTGTTGATACATTCTAAATAGATCTGCTACAAACACTTATTATGACCTGAACCATTCTGTAAAAGCATCAAATATAAACAGGAAGTAAAGGTTAAATGTTCAATAGTCTGTTTTAGCTTGTGTACTAATTTATTGCTGTGTTTTCTTTGTTGTGCAGCTTTTTCCTGATTGAGTTACTACCTCTTGGCAAGGACACTCCTGAGAAAGAGTTTTTATTGTTGTGAAGCTGAAAAAGCTAAATGATTTTAGTTAGTCTATTTTGTTGTAGTTTTGTCCACTCACTGATGTCATGCTGCCACGTGGAGACGACGCTCATGCCGATGCTCTCTGCCCCCCTCCAGCTCTGCTCCTGCCAGCCACCACGGGATCTGACGAAAACCTCATCAGTGCTGGTCTGACCCGTCCATTCGGGCCTCTCGCCCAGCCAGGCTGGGTCTTCCCTGGCGTAGGGGTTAGTGTGGTGCGTTTTACTGGAAGACCTACGCGAAAAGAAAAGTGAGAGATAACATTTTTATCACATTGTAAAATTTATGTTTATGACATCTAAGGGCACTGTGTTAGGAACGGGAAATTCATGTTATGATTACATGTGATTATTCTTCGTAATTCAATAAGGAAGTGCAGAAATAATATTATTACATAGAACTACAGAGACCAGGACAATAACATAGGGTCCTGACGATGAAGTCTAACTCACTATGTGCAGCTTCCGCATTCTGAGCCCATATGATGTCAGAGCATTTCAACCAATCAGAAAATGGAAAAATTTGGTAATTGGTTGAAATCCTATAGGTGCATTTAAAATGTCAGCCTTCATGAAATCGTCCATGATGGAGGATTTTCAACTTTTGGAGATATTTAAGTTGTGTGAATCATTACTTTATGTCATAATCTTCCAAACTGTATTTTCTATTCCTTTAAACTTCAAATTAAAATGATTCACATTAAATTCATCCAGCCTATGACCCTCTGACTACAAACAACTCTGAGCACAAACCCTTTCACATTCTTTCATGAACTCTAATTCTATTTTTTCAAGATAAAATGTTGCACTGACGCACTTCTGAAGACAAAAACATTTTCTTTTTTATATTACCACACACCTCTTATCAATTTCCAGCGTCTCGCTGTCATGGTAGGCAGGGTTGAAAAATCCCCCGCTGCTGTAACTTGTCATGAGATCCTTCAAATTGATCCTTTCGGGGGCAGCAATGATTCCTCAGCTCGCTCTGTCGCTGTTGTTCTTTCAGTCCAGATCCGGTTATACGCTGGTCAACAAAGGTTTGACTGTAATAATGTGCTGTGAAGAAGATAAGAGTATTTGCCTTGGTTAATTTTTTCCCCTCATTCAGCTTTAATTGGTCCTAAACAAGCAGCGTCACATGTTTAAGCCGAGGGGTTTTCTGAAGAGTGACAGCTACATTGTTGGAGGGAAGCATGTGTAATTTAATCTCTAGGTCCCATCCTCAACTCTTCATCATTAATTCATTCAGGTGGTTTGGTTTCCATCACACGTAGCAAAAAGCCATTTAAAGTATAGTAAGAAGAGGAAAGGACAAATCTGAATAACTACATAAAAGCATCAACTATGGAAATACAAACTTGGATAACAGAGTGTGAAGTGAGAAAAATAAAACATTTTGTTACACTATAATGTATTCTGTTATTAAACTTTGCTTACCTGGTTACTGTGTTGTAATGGAGAGAAAATATGCAGATGTCCTCCCAGCAGTTCATGTAGATCAGGAGAACCTGTGAATGAACGTGAGAACCACCGTCAGTCAGATAAAAACCAAGGGGCCGTCTGTCTGCCAGGAAGTGTGAGCTCTGCCTCCTAAAGGTAAAAGTCCACTGCTTCTGAAATGACCAAGCAAATCCTAGATGGACACTTTGCGTTGTGACATACATAATTAAACCCCCAGAGCCATGCAGGCACCTTTATATGACATCCTTGTTTAGACGTCATGCTGTACTGTATGTAGGTGGGTCTGTTGCTGACTGGCTGAACTTGTTTACAAATGGATACAATGGAAAATGAATATATAAAAAAACAAATGAGCTGCAACTCAGGAGTCTGTAGTGGGAAGAGCTCTTGCAAATGTGGTTATGAGTATGTCACACCGGGAAGTTCCCTTAGCTGAGGCACATGTCATAATCTTTATATCTCACTGAATTTGACCTGGGTAAAAACCTTTACATTTGTGGATATCATTTATAATTTGTTGATGTATTCTTTTACTTATTTCTCTCATTTAAAGCATATTAATATTTTGTTCATTACAGGTAATTGGGGAGAGTCACTCTGATCAAGACTCAGGATAAAAGTCAGAAATGTAGAAGTGTAAAGATAAATTCCCAGAGATTGGATCTGATCTGGAAACATGTTGTTTAAGTCAACAGAAGGCTGGATTCAAGAAAATATATTCCTTAAAATGAGTAAAATAATGCAACATGTCAATCATTGCATTGTTGCAGTGATAAAGTGGGTAAAGTACACATTAGACTACACATGAAACTGCCTCAAAATTGATTTTCAGCCATCAAATCATTAATGTTAAATACAAAAATATGTCTAATGTAACTGTCTATGTGTATGTTTCTTGCACTACATTTATTATTGAAAACACTGAAAATATCCATAATACATTTGTAAAGATTGTGTATTGGTTTGTATTGATTTGCTGTGGCTCAGATGACACATCTGACCTTTTAAACAGAAAGGATTTATGTGCTGTTTTATTTTTTTCATTTACTGGTGTTGTTTCCTGTCTCTGTCTAGACTGTGATCGTACAGTCTATGACTGTGATATAGTCCCATTTACAGCAGTGCTAATCCAGATTTGATAATCTGACATGTGGATCAGGGTGACCCAGTCAAATGCTGTTTTATGAAAACTGGCACAAAGGTAAAATGGATTACCTGATCCTGGACAGATAAACATCCGGATTATTCTGATCCAGGTTAAACTTTTTAAACAACTGGATCTAGGTCTTTATTTCAATTGTCTGCCTTATTGATTTTCTTTGAGATAATATATACATGAGTGATTAAAACGCATCAAGTTTAAAAATAGTAAAATACAATGAAATAATATGGTGTAAGGTACCTTAAAATAGATAATAGATTAGACTATAGATAATAGAATTAGACTAAAAAATGCT